>JADBJO010004893.1:0-10000 GCA_016801955.1 Conus betulinus
TCCTCAACCTACATTTCATGAGTTAACAGAAAACAGAACAGAATACTGTGAATGAAGAGACCACTGCTCTCAGCTAATACTTTTCTTCTAACATATTCTAGGTGATTTTAATTCATTTATTCTTGACATTTCACAAGAAAGAAGTACCAGGGAATACAGGCTCCAAAAGGTATTTCTTCTCAAAGATCTGCAGTACATCCCTTTATTTCTGTTCTAGATTCAACACAAGCAGACTTACTAATCTTCCCTTAACATCTTATATCCTGTGAAAAATGTGACAGTGGAATATATCAGGAAAACTGCTATTGTCTTTTTAACTGCTTCCCAAAAGACTATGCACTTCACTTAGTTGTATAACAGAAACAAAAGCACAGGCAACTTGTTAGAAACTGTTTGCAATACTCTGGCTTAGTGTGAATTCCATCACTATAGTGTCCAAGCGCACAACCAACCACTGTCTGCAAAACACTGTGGATTTCCCTTCCATTGTTTCAAAAGTTTCAGCTTAATAAAAACATAAACATGAATACATCTACCTTTATGAAACCAGCAAAACAATACCATTTTGATGACATGAGAAGCTTGACAACACTGATCAAAATAAATAAGGGACCAAGACATGAACTCCGTAGTCACACACCTTATGAGATTTGTTTTGACAGAAATTTGCACATGTACATACAAAAACCTCTACCACACACACTAAAAAAAAACACCTCTAGTGACATTCACTTAAAAAAATATTCTGTAAAATTCCTTTGGTTTCTTTGCAACTGAGGGGCCGCATTCACATACCTCGGTGGGATCTGTACTCTGATGCCTGAGAGCTGCCTTGTCTTCCTGACGGGATGAGTGCCTGGGTTCCCCTTTCACCTCCATCAACTTGCCAAACAGCATCTTAGACGCTTCAGGAAGCCCTGCAAGGGTTCTCCTCCTACGTCAATCAGTATCAGCTTTCTCAGGCAGCTACGGGCCCCGGTTTCTCTGAAGTACTGGCCGATGGCTCTGACGATGGTATCGGTTGCCTGATCCACAGGGTAGCGGAAGATGCCACAGCTGATGGCCGGCATGGCGACTGATGTAAGCTGCATGCTCTCTGCTTTCTGCAGAGTGTTTTTTACTGTCTGTGTGAGAAGCTCCTTCTCATCTGGAATTAAGGGAGGGAAAACAGTAGGGACATAAATGTGTATGAGTGTGTCTGGTGTGGCGTGATGAGAGAGAGAGAGAGAGACAGAGACAGAGACAGAGAGAGAGAGAGAGAGAGAGAGAGAGAGAGAGAGAGAGTGTGTGTGTGTGTGTGTGTGTGTGTGTGTGTGTGTGTGTGTGTGTGTGTGTGTGCGTGCGTGCGTGCGTGCATGCGTGTGTGCATGTGTGTGCATGCGCGCACGCAAGTGTGTGTGCGTGCGTGTGTGCCCCTATGTGCGTCCATGCATACGTGTATGTCCACTCTTTCGCTATTTCAGCAAATATCTCTGTTTGAAACATTGGTCAACTTTTCAGGCAAGTGGTCACAGTTCCTTCTCCCCACTTCTTTTCCCTCCCCTTCCTCTGGTAACTCTCCACCCCTCCTTTTTTCTGTCCCATTTTCTGTGACACCTCAGCGGCACTGCACTCACAGGGCTCATTCCCACCCCTTGTCCACAGCCACAGCCTGGTCCCTCCTGTAGCAGCCCCTGCGCCAGCAACCCAAAAGGAGCGGTCAATGTTATGTTGTCATGAGACAACCACCAGAGGACACACGGCACTGCTGCTGAGTCACTTTGGTGGTGTTCAGGGATGCTTGTTCTGATCCAAGATATGCAGGACACCATCCACTAGGCCCCCTAGTTATGACAATAACTGCTTAGTTGCAGAGCCAGCACGAGTGACCTCTCCCTTCAGAGGACACCATCACATCCTTTCAGCCCCAACAGAATCAAACCACAGCCATAAACGTTGAGAAGAACCGAGAACATCATGAGAGCAAGGTATGAAGGGCCACAGCCACTTGAGACTTTTTTCTTTCCATATGCTGATTGATGAGAATGAGAATGACAAAGACGATACTACTGATTTCCATGGTGGTCTGCGACTGCATGACAGAGCTGTACTCTATGCTTCTCTCATAATACAACCCAGCATCAACCAGGCCCAAGACACACAGACACCTGCAGTGTTGGTCAGGAATTTTGAACATCACTCTCAGGGATGCATCGATTAAGTGGATGAAACTCGACTGTGTAGTTCCAGTTTTCTCAATTGAGTCCATAGCAATCTCAGCTCTGGGTAGGAGCTGGTCAGGGTAGAACCCCCCCCCCCCCCCCCCCCCCCAAATAAATGGTGTCTGATGGGAGTTTCCCAGCCAGGAGTCTGTAACATCACCGCAGCGGCTGGTCTC
This sequence comes from Conus betulinus, assembly GCA_016801955.1. NCBI lineage: Eukaryota > Metazoa > Mollusca > Gastropoda > Neogastropoda > Conidae > Conus > Conus betulinus. The sequence goes on from JADBJO010004893.1 coordinate 2,378, forward strand.
TCCCCCAATTCTTTCCCATGAACTCGTAAAGTTAGAAAAGCCTCCCCATCTCTCTTGAGAACTTTTAAATTTATGGGTCTACAGAAAGAATGGCCCATCACTGCTGTTTACAGCAGCAACTCAGGGACACAGATACTTGGCCCCTCAGTCAGTAGACTTTGTTTCTCTTTCCTGTAAAAGCCACATTCTTCTATCTGTATTTCGACAGCTCCATTTGTACTGGTCACCAGTAACCATTGACAATCACCTTGATAACCGCCTTGCCACGTGGGTCCCACTGCATGCAGAATATGAGAACACAGAAGTGACCCAGCGCCTGTCACAACCACCTCCCCTTCCCTCAGATTGCCTTGGGCCACAATGTGATCGGACTCGTCCTGGATGCTCGGGCCACCTGCACAGCATAAACACCTATTCTGTTTGACTTATGGTACATGCAGAGCATCAGCAGCAACAACAACAACCAGGCAAGCATGAAAATACATCCTCTTTTACTCTGTACGCCAATTCCAATGCCACCAAACACCTCACATGCTCTGAAAAACTTGTAGTAATGTGATCTTAGCTGAGCTGATTTTTGTATGAAAAGCAGCAGTTGTAAAGCACAGTACCTGTTTTACATGATAGTAGGTTTATCAGAAGTGGCCGACTGTCAACTGGACAAACCATGAGATCTGCTTTAGCTTTCAGCTATAGGTCATCTCCACAGGACCGAAACAGGGTTAAAAGGTGATGAGATGCAAAAGATGCAACTCCCTTCTTTCATTTGGAACAATCCCAGATCTCTGTCATGAGATTTCAGTTTGGACGATGCAGTTCCGACCATGACTATCATGATACATGTCATCCATCTCAAATTACCCGGACCACTTAAAAGCAATATTTACTTTTCAAATTACCTTTGAAAATGAGGGCGAAAAAAAAAACAGTTATATTTAAACTGAAAAAAAACTTGTTTTTCTTATGCTCTTGCAGTTCAGTTTCATACTTGCTTCTTTATCTACAATTCTTTTTTTTTTGCTGTCCAATCTTCTGTGCCACCTCAGTGGCATCGCACCCATGCCACTCATTCTGACCCCCCGTCCACAGCCACAGCCCAGTCAATCCCGCCGCAGCCCCGGCACCAGCAGTCCACAGGGAGCAGTCAATGTCAAGTCGTCAAGAGGCAACCCACCGGAGGAGACACTGCACTGCTGCCGAATCACTTCAGTGGTGTTCACTGGCACCTGTTCTAATCCAACATACTCGGGACACCACCTACTAAGTCCCCTATTGACGACAATAATAGCTTAGTTAAGGAGCCAGTGTGAGTGAGCTCTCCCTCCGGAGGGCGCCACCACGTCTGTCCAACAACAGCCCCCATGGAGTCGCCGATACCGGTGACTCTCACAGAATCAAACCAAGGCCACAGACATGGAGAGGACATCGAAACTGAGATCACCATGAGAGCAGGGCATGAAGGGCCACAGAATTTGAAACTTTTCTTTTTATGCAGATCGATGAGAATGAGGATGATGAAGACGATGCTATGGATTTTCATTCCGATCTGAGACTGCCTGACAGGGCTGTACTCTACGCTTCCTTTTATAATGTATCCTGATGGTAACCAGGCCCGAGAGATACAGACACCTGCAGTGTTGGTCAGGAAATTTGAGCGATACTCTCAGAGATGCATCTATTAAGTGGATGAAACTCGACTGTGTGGTCCCAGTGTTTGCAACTGAGCCTGTAGCAAACTCAACTCTGGGTAGGAGCAGGTCAGGGAAGAAAAATCCCACATGACTCTGATGGGAATCAAACCCTGAACCTCCCAGCCAGGATTCTGCGATGCTAACCACTTCGCCATGGCAACTGGTCCTTTGTCTACAATCTTTTTCACTTTGGATATACTCCTTGTGGATATACTCCTTGTCATATAAAGGGCCTGAGATTAGGAACTAAGAAACTGTGTGTTGCAAGCTTTGGTTAGTTATAGGAATGCTATGTAGAACTTATCATCTGTATCAAGCTCTATTTTGTTTTTTTGTTTTTTAAAGCTAGAGAATCCATGCAGAAACTCACCAGCTTTAGCAATGGCCAGTGCTACACCACCGCCATGGCTCAACTCGGCATTGGCAGCATTGACAATGGCATCCACTGCACATTTCGTGATATCTCCTTGCACAATCAGCACCTGGTGATTAGAGTCCAGGTTTACCTTAGCAAGGAGGGTGCCCTTCATTTGGGCCAGAATCTATCCCATCACCACCTGCCCCGCTGCTGCTGGTGTTGGTGGTGATGTAGCACTGTGTAGCCGTCCCAGTCTGAACCAGGATTCCTGTCCTTTGGGTCCTGTTAGATACGAGGCAACTCCTGGTTTTCCGAAGGTCATCTTGTCCCCTTTGATTCTGCCGACCAGCTCTCTCACTTCTCCGACAGTCTCTGCCAGGCTGTCTTTGGGACCCTCAGCCACCATGCTGTCATTGGTGAAGTTCACGGTCACGCCAACATCACTTGCTTTCTTGTGAACAGCTTTTGTTTCCTCCTTGCAGTACTGGTGGAGGAATCTGACATGGTTGGGATCGATCTTCAGGACCTCTTTTTCAAGCTTGTTTTCATCGAGAAAATTTCTGAAAGACACACGAGTAGTGCTCAAGTTGGATGGTGTGTCTACAATGGTGACTTGAGATCCTTCTTGAAGTAGAACAGGGGTGGGACACCCTCCTCTGTTCTCTTCTTGCATCTTCTCCATGAATGAAGACCAGGCAGGTGACTTTAGCAGGCAGACTTCTTTTTCATTTAATGTGTAGGCAGCTTCTTTGAAAGCTGATTTGAGCATCTGCTCCAGGCGTGTGATGTCAGGATTCTGACAGCTAAGTATGATGTAATCTTCACAGACCTCCCAATGGCACAACAAATCATATTTTTCTATCAAGGTCCTCTGAATCCACTCCTGTGCATCCTGTTTCCTGTACATCTGTGCCAAAGCTGGAGTGAGAGGAAACCTCGTCTCTCTCAAATTTGTGACAAAGGTAAGCACATCTGAGAATGCTCTCGTCTTGTCAGCTTCAGAAGCGCTAACAACAGCGGTCTTTTTGTCCTCATCATGGAGATTTCAAGTCCTGGATAACCTCTCTTCAGTTTCTCAAGAGCCTTTGGCAGCCTCAGGATCTTCAACTGTCCAGGTTTGAGGTTAGGAATTTGCTTTGTTGACTGTGGTGCATGTCACCTGCGAAGGGCGTGTTTGATGCTGGTGGCATGTTGAACATTCCAGTCCTGTTGTTGCTTCCCGAAGCTGGTGGTTCTGGAGGGTCTGTTTCCATTTGTTCTTCTTGTCTCAGTGACTCTCTCTCTCTCTGTAACTGAAGTCTGATGTGTTGTGTAATCTGTTTTAGTTCCTCTGCAACTTTGATTTCCCAGTTCCAGTCAGGGTTCCCAGTGCGAGATGTTATGACAATATGATCAGGATGATCCCACTGAAATCTGCCTTCCAGAGATCTTGCAGTTCCAACCAACATTCTAAACAAATCGCGATCATTGATCATTTTCTGTATGACATCAGCACCTAGGTTAATTCTGACTGTTTTGTGGGGAGGAGGTTCACGTACTACATCTGGTTTGAATCCTGGCGCTGGTGCAGTGTGACTGCCTTGCTCATCTCCTGCATAGTTTCCAAACAGTTGGGGATTCCCCTGACCTCCATACAAGAAACTTCTTTCGTCATAGTCATATTTCTGTTTGGGCTGGTGACTGTAAGAATCAATCAGTGCGCTGTTACCTGGACCTGCCTGGCGCTGGGAACCCATGGATGGATCCCTGTAAACTCCTTCCCTGTAAGCTCCCTCCCTGTAAGTTTCTTCAGCAGGAGGCAGGTTAGCCTGAGGCTGGGGCATTCCTGCCAGCCGGTGGTCCTGTGACAGTGTACATGTCTGCTGAACTGCTGTGCTGGTTATGGGAAGGCCCATGTTGAAAGTCAGGACCATAACTTGTTGGACCTCTTGATTCTCTCTCCCTTCCTTCCACCTGCGCACTCGCTGAGCTAGAAAACTGACTTCTGGCAAAGCCTGTTTCACCCAAGGGAAGCGTTTGTGGGTTATTCATCAAGCGGACGGCATTTGACTGTTGGTACGGGCTCCCTGATCCAGCTTGTTCAGGCAGTTCTCTGAAACTTGGAGAAGAGGACACAGCACTGGCAGCTGCTGGAGAACAGGCTGCATTTTGTTGATCTGGCCTTTCTCTGGAGTCCGTGGCCTGGTAAAGACTCACACACAGTTGATGGGCCTTCTAGTACATGGTTTCCTTTTTCCACCACTGACTTGCATCTGGAACAAAATACCACACTGTTCTTTCAAATTGGGTTAAAACTTTTGCCCTGTTGCCCTCAAATGTTAACCACAGTCCTGAATTACACATTTGATCAACATTCTAAAGCTACAGAATGTATTCAAGCAAATACCCCGTAGCAGGCCAACAAATGTTAGCGATACACACACACACACACACACACACACACACACACACACAAAGAACATATACACACACACACACTAAAATCATTCCACATTCATAATGTGGGTAGAAAGTTGTTTACACATGAGTTGAAACTACAAATGGGTATTTGAACTTCATTTCAGGAGGAAATGATTTTTTATTCATGGAAAATGTTAAAAATGGTAAACTTTCCCCTTAAAAACTGTACTGATCATACAGTTAAAAATGTTTATGATTCTATTCATCCTTGATTGTGTTCAGTTTGTGATTTAACTCATAACAGAACGTCTACAACACTTTAATGTGGTACAATCCGTAGACAGACAATAAGTTACATACAACATAAGTAATTCACACTGAATATCAGAAACAGTCAAGAAATGAAACTGGTAGAAAAAATACAACACAAATATAAACACCAAGATCTACAAACCAACAAAGAGCATTTCACGGCATAACCTTTACCAAGAAACACAGAACCTATCAATTACTGACTCTGAAATATTCTGTAAGAAAAAAAAAACTGTGATATTCTCAGAAGCCTCCCCTCCCCCCTCCCTCCCTAGTATTTTATTCTGAACAGTTGTCTGAGAGCTGGCATCCATCAGAACCTTATGATGCATTTGGTAAGGAACCTACCCGCTGCATGTTCAAAATGAACAATAGCAGTTGAGCTGCCTGCAGCTTTTTTTCCACACTCTTCACCGGCCCCCCCAGCATTCCTCCTCTTGTTGCTGAAGAAAAACCCGGACAGAGTCATGGACCGTTTCGGGCTTGAGCCCCATCACCTGGATTGTGCTGCAGACAGGGGCCCCTCCACTGGGGTCAGGACCCACCTTGCTGGAGTCTGGACCTTGGCTACCTGAGACAGGAACCCCTTGGAACGACAGACGGACGCCAGAGTCCAGAGGTTTGTTTTGGCATGCCTGCTCCATCTCTTGAAGATCTGAAGGAGAGGGAGGGGAAAAAAAAATTCATGGTAAGGATATGCATATAAAAAGTAATGTTCAGTACCTGAGCAATGCTTTAGTCACACAGCAAATGTCTTATTACCGGAAAGTTTTTTTTGATTAATCATGCATGTTAGATGAAAGGCCTGTTCAGAATGTCTGATTATCAAAACAATATGGCTCCCTTCACACAGTCCACTTCCAGCAATGATTTAAGATGAATCAACTCTTTCTTTAATCCAAAAACAAAACAAAAACACACACAAAAAAGACACACAGATGAGTGCAGACATCAGCTCTGGTCACACAATCCTCTCTACTTCATTCCAAGCTGAATTCAGATTCCATCCAAAAACGTTCCTGGATTTGCTTTTCCATCTGAATCCTCACCAAAATTTAACGGTTTTGCCCTTGGGACACATCCTTCTTTCCGACATGTTCTGATCAAATTGACTGAACAATATTTGCGTAGTACTTGATGACAGAGACACAAACACACCAACAGATACAGGTGAAAAGATAATCTCCTCAGCCAGGTGACTGAGTAATATGATACCAATTAAGACAACTGTGCAGGTGGTCTACCCAATGAACAACATGTCATTAAATCTTTTCACGCCAACATGGAAACATGATTAACAGACCAACTCACTTTTGAAATTCATTTCCAGAGCTTTACATATCAAACACAGTCTCATACACTCAGATGTGCATGGACACACACACACACACACACACACACACACACACACACACACACACACACACACTAACTGGAGTTTCATACCATAACACATTGTGAACACATTCATATGCAAGCCCCCCACCCCTCCCCTTTCAAGAGAAGTACAAGTATTTATCAATTAGCAAGTGTTCAATCTTCATATAATCAAACATGTCCTTGCGCTACCAAAATTTAAGTTAGTCATCAGCACTAAGAGATTAAAGAACAGCCACTTCTGCTAAACTGATTTAACACTTCTATTATCAGTTTCTGCCTCTTCTCCCCTTCCCTCCCTCCTTCATCCCCTTCCTCCCTCCCTCCTCCATCCCTCACCAAAAAAAAGGAAAATATAAGTATAAATTGAAAAAAAAAAAAAAAAAAAAACCAAAAACCCCCCCCAAAAAAAAACAACAACGAAACATCTCACAAACCTATTTTTGAAGTTGCGGAATCGAGAATCACAAGTGCTGAGCCGTCTCTGTCGTACACCTCCACTGAAGCCACGTCAACATTCAATGTGAGCTCTAGGTAGTTCAGGAGGAGGTCACATGAGAGGTTTTCGGGGGAACGCCACGGATCAGTGCTCTGTCACTATGAAAGGCCGACTGCCTCCTGGCAGGAGACCACAACTGCACTTCTACAGGGCAGTTTTTCAGGCTGTGCTCCTTGGAAGCAACTCTCTGGGCAACTGCACACAATAAACAGCTTCCCCTTCTTAGTCCAGATAGTTCTTTATTCAACAATATTCGAACCGTCTTGAATCTACACCCTTAACTTTTCTGTGTGAGATATGCACAGCTCCCATTATCACCATATATGGGCATTCTTAATACAAACAAAACTGGTCCAGAACTGCAGTAAAATTCCAAGGGGACAGAGGGAAGGGCAGGGGGCGATAGGAGAGGTGGCTGGGTAGTGAGGTAAGATTCAGAATGGTTCTGTTCACGATTTTGTTTTGAACACTGAAATGAAAGAAGACGCTGATTCCTCATTGCATGCAACACATACACTAAGTGACTGAACATGAACACCTCTTGAAAGTGCAAAGACATCTGAATCTTTCGATGGGTCGGAAGATTTCTTGCTTATGCCAGAATCGGCAGTTCTTTCTCCTTCTGGGTACTTCGTTTTTTTTTTTTTCCTCTGCTCTGGATCCATAAAGTAATATGAGGATCTAAATACTGCAAGAGTGTCAAACAGACTTAGTATTGTTGAGAGGTCAGTTTTGAAACCAGAGTCTAAAAAGACTACATGTACCATACCGTTTACTGCAGTTCATTCCACCAAGACACAAAAGGAAATATGAACATCAGTATGGATGATAACGTTATAAACCCATATACAAATAAAAGTTCATGCATCCTTTTTACTATTAATTACTTTCATACACACTGCAGACATTATTTACACTTATATGAGGATACCCAGTCTTTTGTGTATCAGACCTGCGCTGATGTGGATCCAGCTGCAAGCTGAGGA
>JADBJO010004893.1:12500-52500 GCA_016801955.1 Conus betulinus
ATTTGACATGTTTAGGTTTTTCAGCAGAAAGATTCTGAAGGATTCAAGCGCAGGATATTTTGTTGCTAATTTCTGTCCATTTTTGTATATGTGTTAAGTCCTTTGCCCAGATTTAATGATCATCATCTCGGCGTTTGTCACCTGCTGCTCCAGGTTTCCCAGTAGACTTCGCCGCAGCCTTTTTTTTATTCTTGTACAATTGAACGTGTTTTTTTTCATCACTTCTGATATTTTTTTAATGCGATTTTGACGAAACATGCTTTATGCAGTCGTTGCGCCCTCCATGAGCACAACCAAAACATGTTTCGCACAAAGTGCACTACACGAAAGTTGGACCTTTTTTGAGCTTGGGACTAAGCACTTCCAAGGTTGTGTGGTATCATTTATCATATCACATCAGTGGCATCTTTGGCATTTCCTGCCTTTAGCCTGCTCAATGTAGATAATCATTGTGTTTTTGCGAGAAATATTTTGGTCTTTTTCTTGCACTTTTATAAAGCATATGCATGGTTTTAAGAATTTTGAATCAATGCAGGTCAATATTTGTTTGAAACATAAGGTGTATCCAGTGTTCACCAAGATGATTTTTGAAAGTGTTAACAGTTTCTGCTGCCAACAACATTGACTGGCAAGTTATTGCAAGTATAATGCATTCAGGAAAGTTTGCTCCCTTGTTTTGGCAACTTTCTTTTCAACATCCAGCTCTTAATCGCTCTCATGAATGCGTAATTTCGCAGGTGACGGTGTTCTTTCAGTGAATATCTGTGTCAGTTGCTCACTATGACTGATGGCCGACCATGGTGTAAGCGAGTACGTGCTATCTGGAACTAGGGACAGTAACTCGTGTCTTCAAACAGGAAAATAGTACCTTCCTTTTTTTTTTTTTTTGTAGCAAATGTTGCCGATTTTCATATTTTTGTCATACTCGGCGTCTTATCGTATTTTCCGGTCAAATTTTGTAAACTGGGCTAACAGATCATCTGCAAATAGGTCCACATGCGAGGTCCAAGAGACTGACATACAGAGAGGCTGTTAAGCATCCACTCTGATAGGAGCACCTGACCTTTCTTGGACAGAGTGTCTGCTAGTACATTCAGCTTGCCTGGGTTGTGCCTTACAAGGACTAATTCCCATTGACTGGCAAAAAGCTGCAGAGCCACTGCCAGATCGTTCACGTTCTTCAGATATGCGACCACTGTCAAACTGTCTGAGCATGCTGTCATTGTCTTGTTCCTCAAGACTTGAGACCAATTGTGCAGGACTAGTAGTACTGCCCCACATCCCTAGATTTAAGTGCTTGGAGCTCCAGTCTTCCCTAAGACTGTTGCACTCCAGAGAGAAGGGGTAGAAGTGAGCTTCTCGGTCCGACTTTGTTCTTGTCAGCACAAATTGTATGCAACATCAGAGAGAACTGTAAAGGGACCCTGACGTCAAAAGTCCAGGTTCACCCAAGGCTAGGGGAGGCCAATCTTAATGTCCCCTTCTGAGGTCATCTGACACCAGACGACTCTCGGTAGCTAACTGAAGTGGGAGTAAGTGGAGGCAATCCGATGGAATGAGCTCTGAAGCTGCTGAAGCCGGATCAATCATGCTTTGGATGCTGCAAGGAATAGCTGTACGAAACTGCAGGAAAGACTGTGCTCAAGAGGATATCTTCTCTGTCATGAGGTATGGAAGCTATACCACACTGACATGTCATGGAGCGCATCCCCATCAGAAAGAACTGCGAGAAGTGACCCTGTCTGCCTTCTCCATATTGCCTTGTAATTTTTCTTTTGTTTGGAGACATAGTAACTTTTTTTCTAACTTATTTTAGATTGATCAGAAGGGTTTAAGTAAGAGAAACCAACGTCTTCGTCTCACTAGGACCAGTGATAAGACTTTCTTATGGAAGGGTCAAGGTTAACATGTGAATCTCTTTCTGAAAATATTGTTAGGACACCCACAGCAAAAGCTGCCAGCTGAAGAAACGAAACTGAGAGCTGGCTGTTCTGTCTCCTGGACAAAACGTCCATATGAGAAGACTCCAGAACCTAACAGAAAAGCAAAGAACTATCTGGATTATCATCCTAATCAATGGGAAAGACATTCATGAAAACCTGGCTGCCCCTAGAGTCATTCACATGCTACTATATTCAAGACAGAAAAGAGATGCACGTTGGACAGGTCAAAGTTGATGGCTCCATCCCTAAAACAGCCTGCTGAGGCGTACTACTGTCCTAACTTCAATTCCTAGGAACCAAGGAAAGGAAACCTAAGAAATCTGAATGATACGGTAGAATTACCTCTGTCAAGGCACCTTCCTGGAGCAAAGAGACCATTACAGAAGGAACTGCAGCCTCAGATGTGTCTCTGTGTCAGGAACTTGATCCAAACTAAAAATATCATCAATAGGGGAACCAAAAGGAAATCCCTGAGGTCCCCAAAACACAGGCAGTAACCCAAGTGCCAGATAAGATGGCCTCCCACCGACAGAATAAAAGAAGCAGCAGAATGTGAGGGATTATAGAGATCAGCCTCATGAAACACCTAGAGATCGCCAAAAGGTGAGTTCCTGAACAGCAAAAAGGCACCAGACAAAGCCTCAATGGAGCCACAATCTCTACACTCCTTCTTTGACTACTGATATCTTTATGATTCATTCTTCACACGAACAAAATCACATGAGAAATAGAAGTGAAAAGAAGAAAATTATTCAGGAGAAGAAGGTAAGATAAGGTAATGTTGCTTATAGCCCAGCCGACCACAAAGGGCCATATCAGGGCTGTCACCACATTAAAATCAACTCACAAAGTCATTCATTCACATAACTCTTTAAAATACATCTTCTAGAAACCCAACTGAAATTTTTTTTTTAAATCTTTGAACTATAAAATCTCAGATCCAGTGAAAAATGTTAATCTCTTTCAAGAATTCAAAGATCGCATCAGGTGGAACATCTCTGAACAAGGTTTTCATGGAATCTGCTGTAAAATGTTTGTGTCTCACATCATGCAAGTCCCAACACTCTAAAAGAATGTGTTTCATTGTGACTGGTATATGACATGGAATGCATCACGGTGCTTCTTCACTCTTTAAAAGGTATGACTGAGTAAAATATGAAGGGCCGGTGTGTAGCCGGCAGGCATAGAACCGTTTCTTCTTTGCGACCACCAGAGGTGGATATGAGGAACTCTTGTAGGTTTGGACAGATCAGAAGGAGTTTGTTATCCGTCTGTGTATTCCAATCCTCCTGCCAGAAGTCTCTGACATAATCATTAACTTTTGGTTTTTGATCTGTGCAGGGGATAGATATGTTAGACAGTTTCCCTGTTGTGGCATTCTTGGCCAAATGATCAGCCATTTCATTCCCTCCGATGCCAACATGACCGGGAACCCAAGCCAGAACAATATGGCAAAAAGTTGAAAAAAAAAAAGTGTAGAAGTTTGGGATGCCAGCTATGGCCTCCAAAGTTGACAGCGAATCAGACAAAATCAGAAAGTCCTTTGTAGATTGAAAGATTATCTTCAATGCAAGAACGAGGGCTGCAAGTTCAGCAGAGTAAACAGAAGCATCTGATAGCATCTGATGGAATATGTTCTAATAATATTTGAGAAGGAGCACCAGGGCAATAGGCTGCACACGCCACTCCATCTTCAGACTTGGAACTGTCAGTGAATATTTTCTGAAAGGATGGGAATTTTGAAGACAGATTGGCTGGCAATGCCTTGTATGCCAGAAAGCTAGTGGATTGTTTGTGAAAAGCTGCAAGGTCAAAGAGAATTTCTGGTATGAAAAAGGTCCATGGAGGCTTATCTGGAAACTGGACACAGCAGCAGCAATGGGCAATTCGACATCGTCATTATCATTGCCAAATGATTATCGATTCCAGCCTTAAAATCTGTCTGCAGTCGATCTTTATTTTATAACTAGGTCAATATCGATGTCCCAATCGTCTCGCTTCAAATCTTCTTCAAGGGTGTAGCCCTCAAATACGCTTTCTTCATCACTATCACATCAGAAAATGAATTCTACAAGTTGCATTAAAAAAATTTTTTTAAAAGCCGAACTTTGAAAATTCACAGCAGCAAAACTACTCAACCAAAACTTGTGCAACGAAAACCAAAATGGCGTACAGAAACGGCCGTGCTGGAAGACTCTACTATCGCGATTGCATTCTGGGATATGTGATTGTGAAAGTGAAAGCAGTTGACCTAGTATTCAGCAGTCGTTCTCTCGGTCGATCCAGTATTCAGATAGCGAAAATCTCGCGGTTGATCTTGGTTGAACTCCTAGAAATTTGGCCTCTTTCACAGCTGGGATGGGAGATTTCCCTATCTGGATTTCAGGATCTGCAAAAAAAAAAAAAAACTGATGAAAATTATGGAAGTGAATGCACTGTGTCTTTGTAGCAGAAAAAGTGAAGCCATTTTCTTCCGCCCACTGATGAATTTTATCCACACAAAGCTGGAACCTGCACTGAACACTCGGGTACAAGCTTCCAGTTGCGTAGACGGCAAAATCATCCACAAACAATGAGCAGTTGGAACCCTGTTGAACTGACTTAACAATGTTGTTGATTCTAATGCTAAAGAGGGCAGGAGACAGTAAGCTCCCTTGAGGAACACCCCACTTCTGCTCATGAGCATCAGAGAGAGTGGTGCAAACCCGAACCTGAAACTGTTGTTCTGCCAAAAATTTTTTTAATAAAAAGTGGAAGACGACCCCGAAAACCAAGATCATGGAGATTGCCCATCGCTCCCGGTGGAGCATAGGCCATCGACGACCCTTCACCATCGCGCTCTGTTCTGGGCTGTTCTGGTCGTTCCAGTCCAGTTGGTCCCTTGTTGTTTCAACTCTGCCTCAGTGTCTCGCCTCCAGCTGTTGCAAGGCCGGCCTCTCTTTCTCTTTCCCTGCTGGTTCCAGGTCAGGGCTTGGCATGTGGTGCTGAACGCTGGCTTCTGAGGGCGTGTCCGATCCAGCCCCACTTCCTTTGCAGTATCTGCTTAGCCACTGGTTCCTGTCCCACACGCTCCCACAGATCTTCATTTAGGATCTTGTCCTGCCATCAGATTTTGTAGATGCGCCTCAGACAGGTGTTGAAGAATGTCTGAATTTTGTTGCATCATCTGTGTTGTCCGCCATGTCTCGCATCTGTAGAGCAGAACTGACTTCACATTGGAGTTGAAGATGCGGAGTTTGATTCTTATGCTGATTCCTCCAGATGCCCAGATGTTCTTGAGTATGATGAAAGCTGCTCTTGCCTTGCCGATTCTGGCTGTGACGTCTTGGTCCATGCCTCCCAGTTGGTCAACCACTCTTCCCAGGTAGACGAAAGACTCCACCTCCCTGATGGGCTCTCCACCAACTGTGACTGATGTGTTGGCAGTGGTGTTGATTTTCATCAGCTCGGTCGTCTTCCTGTTAATCTTGAGCCCTGTCCCGGCTGATATGGTCTCCAGGAAGTGGTCTTGTCCTGCATCTGGCTGTGGCTGTGTGTGACAGGAGCGCCAGGTGGGTCGTCAGCGAAGTCAAGGTCGTCGAGCTGCGTCCAGAGTGTCCACTGTATACCGTTGTTCCTGCCTGTGTAGTGGTCTTCATGATCCAGTCAATGATCAGGAGGAAGAGGAACGGCGACAGCAGGCACCCCTGCCGAACTCCGGTCTTCACCTCAAAACTTTCGGACAGCTGGCCGGCGTGGGCAATCCTGCAGTTCATGTCCTGGTAGGTGCACCGGATGAGGGAGATGATCTTCTGGGGACTCCGTAATGCCTCAGCAGCTTCCACAGCATCTCTCTGTCCACACTGTCGAAGGCCTTCTCATAATCTATGAAGCTGATGTAAAGGGGGGAGTTCCACTCCAGCGACTGCTCCACCATGTGATGTGCAGGCTGGCGATCTGGTCAGCACATGATTTTTATGCCAGAAGCCTGCCTGCTGGTCTCGGAGCTTGGGGTCGACAGCCTCTTTCATTCTCTACAGTAGAACCCTGTTGAGAACCTTGCCTGGCGTTGACAGGAGCATGATCCCTCGGTAGTTGTTGCAGTCCCCGAAGTCTCCTTTCTTCGGCAGCTTGATGATGATTCCTTCTTTCCACTGGGCCAGTACCTCCTCTTCTCCCAGACCTTGCTGAAGAGGCTGTATAGCATGTTGACAGCTGTCTCTATATCTGCTTTGATGGCTTCTGCTGGTATCTCGTCCGGCCCTGCAGCCTTCCCATTTTTCAGAGTCATGATGGCCTTCTTGATCTCTGCCTTTGAGGGTTTGTCACAGCTGATGGGCAATTCTGCCTCTGTAGGTGGGATGTCTGGTGGTGCGTCAGGGGCGGGGCGGTTCAGCAGCTCCCCAAAGTGTTCTGCCCATTGTTTCAGCTGTTCCTCGGTTGTTGTTAGTGGGTTTCCGTTCTTGTCCTTCACTGGCTTGTCTGTCAGCTGGAACTTAACCCGTCAGCTTCTTGGTCACCAGGTACAGGTCTTCAGGTTCCCCTGATTGGCTGCTGCCTCTGCTTGACTGGCCAGGTCGTCAAAGTAGTCCCCCTTGTCCTTCTTGATGCTCTTGTTTACTTCGTTGTTTGCTGCTATGTGCTCTTCCTGTGCCTTTGCCTTAGCTGCTCTTGTTCGGCTCATGTTCAGCGTAGTTTTCTTCTCTTTCCTTGTTTCCAGCTTGTGGATGGTGTGCAGAGATCCATTCCTTGTGCTGGATCTTCTTGCCAAGGATCTTTTCACATGTGTCATGCCAGAGCTTCTTGCAGTGTTCCCACTGTGTCTCGATGTCCGTCTCACCATCTTCTATCAGCATTTGTAGTGGCTGGAACCTGTTGGAAAGGCTGATCTGGAATGCTGCTTGTGTGTCCCCGTTTCTGAGCAGTCTGACATTGTATCTCGTCCATGTGTTGTTGGCGTTGGTGAATCTTTTGTGGCGAAGTCTCACTGTTGTTAAAAGAAGGTGGTGGTCTGATGACGCGTCAGCACCTCTCATCATTCGTACATCTCGCCATGATCTCCTGAATTTGCGGCTAATGCAGATGTGGTCAGTCTGGTTCTCCGTGACATGGTTCGGGGATCTCCATGTGGCCTTGTGGATGTGCTTGTGTGGGAAGGTGCTTCCTCCTATCACAAGCTGGTTCAGGGCGCACAGGTCTGCAAAGCGCTCACCATTATCGTTCATCTGTCACAGTCCATGTGTCCTCATGATGTCCTCGTAGCCTGTGTTGTCCATTCCAATCATGGCGTTAAAATCTCCTGTTAGTATGGTTATGTCCTTTGCTCCTCTTCTGTCTATCACTGTCTGTAGTTGCTGACAGAAGTCATCTTTCTTCTCTTCTTCCGCATCACTGGTGGGAGCATAGCACTGGATGATGTTCAGCCTGATGTCCTTCTTCGTGGTAAACTTGGCTGTGATGATGCGGGAGTTGGCAGGTTCCCATCCAATGAGTGCCCCTTGTGCCTCCGGTGCCAGCATCAGGGGCCACACCCTCAGTGTGGGGGGCTCCATCCTCTGTGTGTCCTGAGTACAGCAGCTGTTCTCCGGATGAAAGTCTCAGCTGTCCTGATTGTAGCCACCTTGTCTCACTCAATCCTAGCACTCCAATCTTGTAGTTTTTCATCTCTCTCGCAACTTGGATGGTTTTTCCTGTTTTGCACATCGTCCTGATGTTCCATGTGGCTGCTCTCGTTGTTGTCCTGGGTGTTAGAAGGGGAGTCAGCCTTGCAGCTTCCTTTCGGCTTTCACTGCACCGCGTCATAAGTCTACGGGATGGAGATCCTTCCTTACCCAGGTGAATGTTTTGGTTCGTTGTCGTCAATGCTTCTGTAACTCATCTTTTTTTACAGGCAGACTTGTTAGCCCTACGCAAACCCTTTATCCTCGAGGCGAGATGGTCCTGCCTTAGTCGCCTCTTACGACATGCATAGCAGGGCAGTGGGTCTATTCTTCTATGCCCAACCCACAGGGCAAAATAGCTACTGCTTGCTGCTTGTTTATAAAGATGTTTCCAAGTGCAGATTCCAGACAGATCAATGGTCCACTGTAGTTCGATGTCTGTGGAAACCACACTGTTTCTTTCACCAGAAGGCCATCGGTTTCAAGTTTCCACATGAGTCTAGCATTTGCAGATAAAGCTGGTCAAAGCTATCAGACAGTAATTTGATGGGTTTGAAAGATCTTTTCCAGGTATGGTATAGGTATGATAAGGGCTTTCCACCAGGATGGTGGAAAACACCTGTGGGCCAGATATGGTTCAAGACTTTCGGGAGGGTTGGGAGACAGCTTTCTGGGAGATGTTTCAAAAGCTGATAACAGATCTCATCCAGGCCAGGGGCAGAATCGTTGCAAAGCTGATTTCAGTTCATTGATCGAAAGTGTCAGATTGTACGCTTCAGTGCTGTCTGATGAGAGTTACAAGGAGATTTTTCTTTTAGAAGTTTTTTTTTTTCGAAAAGTAGCCCTTTTATTTGTGGAGGAAGAGTTCTTTTCAATAGTTGAGGCCAGCACATTTGCTGCAGCTTGTTTATCTGTGATCAGGGCTTCTGCAAGTTTCACATGATGGATAGACGGATTTGTATTTTTTTTCATTAATTTTCCTGATTACTTTCCATACTTTCTTCTTGGGGGTCTTTGCAGTCAACTTGGAGCAAAAATCTCTTCACGACTGACATTTACACTTTTTGAAAATATAGCGATATTTGGCACAGAGATTTTGGTGGGCCCTCGCATAAGGTAATGACGGCCTGCGACAGACAACACGTTGAGCCTTATGGCATTGATTATGGATTTGTTACATTAAACCAGGGAGTTTTCGGCATCTGAGGTTTGGTAGTAGTAGCCGGAATGATGTTTTGGGCACAGCTGATGATGATGTTGTTTGTCAAGGTTTCAGCAGGGTCAGGACTTTGAAGAACCTTATCTTTTTTGTATATGTTTGCAGCGAAAAGATCCCAGCTGGCTTTCTTAAGGTTAGATGTTCTGGTAAAATGATATGTTCTGTCATTTTATGTCTCAAGACTACTGGGAAATGGTCACTCTCATGTAGGTCATCATGAACACTCCAATCAAAGCCCATGACTAGTGAGGGATCGCATACTGATAAATCTATGCCAGAAAGACTGCCATTTGAAGAATGCAGATATGTTGGATAGCCATAATTCAGTCAAGCTCAGAGAAGACATCCTCCAGAAGAAGACCTCGGGGAGAGGTGTCTATACTGCCCCAAAGAGGAGAGTGGCCGTTCAGGTTCCCTAGAAGCAAGAAAGGTCGTGGGGAGTTCTTCCATGAGACTAACCTAACCAGCTCTGGTCAACTGATGGATGATGATGGAGGTATATACAGGGAACAAACTGTCACTGTTTCAAGTAGAGAGATTATGGCAGCTAAAACCTGAAGAGAGAGATTTAAGGTTGACTGGGCTAAATAACAAAGATTTGTGGATGAGTAACGAGACCCCATCTGAAACTCTAAGAGCTGTTGGTTGGGCTGGTTTAGAAAGTACATTAACTCTTTCATTTCTACTTTTCTATGACTCATTACTTCCTCTTGTTCCTAGATTTTTATAATACCAGTATTCCCTTCATTCCTGGGTTTAGAGAAAAAAAAGAAGTATAAATGAGAACTGCCACGTATGCAGTAGCAAACCAGCCAAAACAGAGTGGTGACCACTTTCCCACGCTGTAGGGGGCCATCTGGCATCCATTCCATTCATAAAAACGCTGCGCGGGAGCGACCCGTCATGACGTGTACCGATGACGCAACTCGCGCTAAGTTCAAAGCGCTCACCACGAGAACCAATTTTCCAGCTGCAAGAATGAAAGGAGGAATTTTTGTGCTGCCTGGTTTTCCAGGCTGCAGGAAGGAATGGAAGGGTTTCTGCAAACCCGAAAACCGGGTTGTAGGGATGAAAGAGTTAAAACCTGAAAGAGACTAGGACTTTCTTTGTGCATCTGCGTTTCCTGAAGAGCCACTACAGCTGGCTTTAATTCTCAGCAAAGAAATTGAAGCTCCTCAAAATTAGGATGCAGACCTCAGATATTCCAAAGGAATATGGTTGTGTCCATTATAAAGGAGATATAGTGATGGTAAATAAATCTTGTGTCTTTTCATCATCACATTCCTTTCATTCCATGTTGACTTCATCAAGATCCGAGAGAATTGCAAATCTGTTGGGAGTTTTTTCTTCTTTTTTCTCTCGATATGATGAAATATTTGGTCCTTTCTTCTTGAACGGCGATTTCGCTTTCCCTCCAGAACCACCAGCTCCCTTGCTGACAGCTGTAGGGTGCCCTTGGAGGATTTTGAGGGGGGTGGCCTTGTCTGGGACCTCAACAACTTGCACTTTCTGCCGCCCTGAAGGGCCTGTGGGAATTCTGTCCCCTGAAGGCATGGGGGCAGGAGTGGGCTTTGAAGGCACGGTCATATCTGAAGGTGAGGACTGCCGGCGTTTGACACATATGGTGTTTCTGCCTGAGGCTACAGTCTTTGTTTCTGACTCTCTTTCGGCATATAAGGATTTGACCGTCTGCAGCTGCAAACGAGAGTCCCGCAGTAGGTTGACTCTTCATTGCAATCTTTTTCACCCCAAAGAATGGGATTCTCTGTTCAGTCTTGATTCATTGAATTTCTTTTTCCTTTAACCAGTTTGGGCAGGTCTTTGATGATGATGGGTGCTTGCCTCCCAGCTGGCACAGAGTGGTGGACTGTCACAAAGATGCCCGTAGACTGGCTGGCAGCAGGTACCACACACACTCTTCTTCTGTGCACCTATCCTTCACAAGGCCAAACCTCTGGCACTTGAAACAGCACAGAAGGGAAGGGATGTATAACGACACTGAAACTCTAAAGTACCCCACCTTGATTGACTCTGGAAGAGATGTAGAGAAAAAGTCAAGAGAGAGGGTGTCAGTAGGAGTCTGTCATGGCCCTTGTGCACAAGAACATGATGAACGTTGGTCACTCCTTGCGATGCCAGTTCCGACTTGATCTCTGCTTCCGACACTCCTCTCAGATCTCTGCAGAGTTGAGCGTCTTGTGTGGAGACACGCTGATCGGATGATCAACCAAAGTCGTTGATTTTAATAACATTTCTAAACGCAGCTTGGAAGAACACTCAGCAAGAAGTGAATCATTCCTCAGTCTCTTTACATTCTCTGGTTTTCCGCTGAGGCCACCGATTCCTTTCGCAATTGCGTAAGGACTCAAGCCCGACGGAGGTCTGTCTTCATCCGTTCCCTCAACAATCAGCCAGCTGGGCCAGAAGCCTGAAAGGTTTCGTATCTCAGAGTTCGAGTCTGTATCCTTGTCTGTGTCCAAATCTTGCCTCTGTCTTTTTTTTTTATTGTTAAAGCCATGTTGTTTTGATTTAAATTATCTCTCTTGATTCCCACCCACCATCGAGTCCCAACAAGGGAGATGCCCATTTCATACAGATATCCAGTATATCAGGGCACCAGGATTTTGATGGAAGTATAATACACAGGCCTGAAAGCCTCCCTGCCACGGAAGCTCCCAAACCCATTTGACCAATGCCGCCGCCTTCTAGCCTCAGCTAGGGCATGCGCACAACCAGCCACTTGATCGAAGTGGGCCACTTTGACCACCTGTCTAGAGGAAGAAGTCCAGACCAAAGAGGTGTGTTGACTTGATGCACCACAGTCACATCAGCGGTCTCAACCTCCAGGATCCCATTCTCCCCATCACAGGACGCACCGCACGGCAAACACAGTGGACCACAAGAAAACTACAAAGAAAAGAAGAATGTGGGAAAGAAGATTTGATGGGGAGACGAGGACAGAAAGAGCCAAGTAAGAAAGGCAGAAGATAAGAAAAGAAAAAAGACAGGTTACTATTTGTCTGGGCCCTCACTCTTAACCTTTCTGACATGGGGAGACCTACCAGAGACATCAATTCCTACCACATAGTGCTTAGGCCAGTCAGCAACTTGGGTATACAGGCCTAGAAGTATTAACAAGAACTAGCCATCTAGTCAAGTATTGATGCCCCAGTCAGCAAAGCCAAAGGGATCACTGGACCATGCAAGCCCTCCGACCACGGCAAGGTTGCAACCCCAAAGGGAACAGGACAAAGAAAACATGTTGACATCAACAAGGTTACAAGGTCATCACTCCAAGAATTCCCCAAAAGAAAGACTGCACACAAATGTTAAAGAGCAAAAATACAATACAGCACAAAAATGAGATATCCACAGTCTAAAACTGACAGACAGTCGCTTATCCCCTCAAGTTAGGAGCAAAATGGAAATGGAATGGAAAGGGTATATGAGGAGCAAAATGGAAATGGAATGAAAAGGGTATATGGTTGCCATGAACCAAATTTCCCGAAGAGTCTCGAAAACAAGCTCAGAAATTTACCTGAAGATGGCGATGCAATGGCAGATAGCATGTGTCAGGTTGACTGTGTTCAACCTGAAGATACAAAAATATGTCTTTAATGACTGGAATGTTTTCTTGATACACGGCACTCACTTGCGGATAGCCAGAACGAGCAAAGTGGGAGTTGAGAAAGGCTTTCAAAAAGTGTCACAATACTGTGACTTCTCGAACACTTGAGGGAGAGACACGGAATCTTAGTACTGGATTTGTAAAAGCAAACAAACAGAGTGTTAAACCCAAACCCATCAGGGCAAACAGGTGGACAAAATCAAAACATAGAACTGCAAGAGAACTAGTCTCAACGGACTATGCATTGCTAAACGCCGCTGTAGCCAGAGGAAATTCTGAGCTAAGGGCCAAGTCATCGTAACCCTCTTCAGTATGCACTTACCTGAGCTAGCTAAGTTACGCATAAAACCATCGGCAAGATAAGTAACTCCATAATTTTGAACATGGCTACCCAATTTAAAAAAATAATTTAAAAGAGAGGAAAGGAAATAATGAAATGAAAATAATTTTTTAAATTCTGACGAATATATATGTTGCTATATCATAAGTTTGAAGAATGTCACGAGCCGTTTACTCGGGAAAAAAAATCTTCTTCAGAACTTCTTCCGAATCGTTGTTCATCATACCTGGAGCCTCATCCCAGTCGAAATCTAGGTCACTCTAAGTTCCATTACCCAGCACTTTCACTAAGTCTTATGCCGTAAATCCCACAAATCACAGTATCTTCATCACTAAATCTTATTATAGAATGGCAGAAATCAAGTTTAGCCATGGTGAAAAACAGCATTTCGGCCACAAAACTTTAAAAATTCATAACTCGAGAACCACAGCACACATCGACTCGCGGTTTTTTGCAAACGGAAGTAAATGGCTACAGGAAGAAGGAAGTCACGTTCTCACGAGACTTCCTTTTTTACGAGAAACATGGCGGTGCTTGTCAAGAGAGATAATATTCATAGTGCATAAAGCAGTCCCACCTTGCTCAACAGACTCGTTTGCATACACACCGAACATACCTTAACCCGTTCCCTGTATGGGATGAGTAACGCTCCTCCAGAAAACTGAAAATCATTAAGCCCAGGACGAATGTGTCTCGCTGTAACTTCATCACAGAAAGCAGAAAAATCTACTTGGGAAACAACCGTCTAAAATGTTCTCACCTCTTCTACTGGTGTCAAGGAATGTCCCCTTTCCCTTCAGGCAAGCAGCCAGCTGACCATATGTTATGCAAATTGCGAGTTGAGAGTTACAGCTGATAAGCATATTCAAGATGGCAGCTCAACATTGCACTTCGTCGACACATCCCATTTTCAAGCGTTACACTGCCCTTGATGTTTTAGACGATGTTCTAAACTATCAAGATAGTGATGAAGAAGACCTTTGAGGATCGGATCCTGATACCAGCGATGAGGAGGAGATGGATGGGAATCAACATCATCCACTTTTATCAGAGATACATGCTGGTGATGATGTGGCTTCATTGTTCTGTACACAAGACAGCAGTAAAGAAAGCATCGTTAGCGTTGGTGACGAAGCGGAAATAGCAGAACGAGTGCCATCAACGAGCACTGTACCCCCTCCTGTCTTAAGGAACGGGGTCGTGGACATGGTACGGTCTAGGATGACGGTGAGGGTCCCTTGGAAGCAACTGGGGGCATGGCATGGGGCGTGGTCAGCAACAGCTGATCAAAGAATGGCGAGAAAGAGGTGCACAGCCCTTCAACCTTGCTGTTGTTTTGATTGGGAATTCTGGTCTGGAAGTCAACTGTGCCAATTTTCGGCTGTAAAAAGTTCCAGTCTTCAGTTCCTTCATGACAAGAAACCGGTTTCAGGCAAGTAGCTCTATTTTTCTTTTTTTTTGTTGTTTTTTTTTTCAACTATTCATTTTCTGTATTTCTCTTTTTTGCCCTATTTCCAACTGAAACCACATAATGGCAAACAATGACTGTATGGATAGGTGGGACTCTGTGTATGTGCGTGTGTGTGTGTGTGTGTGTGTGTGTGTGTGTGTGCACGTGCCTAAGCTTTATTTATTTCTGTATACAAGTTTTCCATACAAGTTTGTTCATTTTGTAAAACACAGAAGCACTCATCCACAGCAGATTTTTTGTTTAGTATCATTGTGGTGTTTTTACATTCATGTGTGTGCGATACTATTAGTGTGTGTTTGTGCATACGAGTACATGTTTTTGTGTGTGTGTGTGTGTGTGCGTGTGTGTGTGTGTGTGCCCAATTGTGGGTCTACTTACTTATCTTGAAACTTTTATTCTGTCTTTCAGATTCTTCTTCAGTTTCTGCATTTCAATGACCGTGCAGGCCATGCCCGTCGAAGGTGATCCAGGGTACGACCGGCTCTAAAAGATTCAACCCATTCTGGATCATCTGCATGAAAAGTTCTGGGAAGTGAATTTTTTTCTCACCTGTGCATGTATTCATGACTTTGTCAACGCTGTGACCAGACCGAGTGCCATCAGTGAAAGAAGACCACGTGGAGTAAAAATTATGAAGCAGGGAATGCAGACAACCTGAGGATTACGTCCAAGACTTCGTACGGCATGTGATGGATTCCTATATAGAACAGCGTGGCAGTAATGGAAGTATTTGTTAAAAAACTAGCACAGTTCCTACGGTGTTTTGTGTGATAACAAATGCATGCAATGTTTGTGTGTGTTTCTTTTTTCTTTTCAGCATACAATTGTTTTTGTTTTTTGTCTTCAGACTTTTTTTTCCATGGTTGTCATTTTGAACATTTACCACTAAGTATTATAACATTTGGACCACACTGTATACTTACAGTGATGTTGAGTAAACACTAAAAGAAGTTTTTGTCAGTGTTTTACAGGTTTTATGTGTTGTAACATGTGTATGTGTTTCAGAAACTGTTTTTTTCTTGTAAAACCATTTTGTTACATCCCTGTCCATCCCCTAATGGCCAACAAAACTAGATTATATTATATAGCATCATAGCTTGGAATAAAAGGAAAGAGAAGCATAAAGTCCAAGTCATATGTCAACAAATAAATAAGCAGTGACTGAGGTATTGAACCCACCCCAAATAGTAAAATTATGCCCCTTTCTAGTAGAACTGAGGTACCCCCAGTAACATACAGATTGTGTTACACAGAGGGATAGATAGATAGATAGTTATAAAGGAAAAAGCCATTTCCACCATAAAGAGGTGATATCAGAGCTTTACACTAAAGGTCATTACATGACTCGAGTTATACATTACATGACTCGAGTTATACATTACATGACTCGAGTTATACAAACACATATGCAATCTGCAACCTTAAAATGTAAGAAACAAAGCAACTAAATCTTATAAAACATGTTCACATCTCTTATAAACTGAAATATCACAGATACTTGCACATTTCTAAAAAGCTCATTATCTTATCAATATCAAATATCTTCCTCTGATCTCACTGACATCATCACACTCAGTCAACACATGCTTAAGAGTGTATACACAAATCGGTTACACAGAGGGACATTTATTGACAACAATATGAATCCCAGATGTTTGTAATGTTGTTGAGCTACCATCAAAAGATATTTCTGCTGTGTTTAGTGGCTTTTATTAGCTCAACTGTTCTAAAACTCTCACACTGAAAACAAAACAAAAACTGTTTTCACATGTTATTAGTGTGAACCATCATCATAACCAACAAGACAAAATTAGAATGATGTGAAATTGTAGACAAGGGTATAATGAAGTAATCCACAAAAAATCGACTGTCATGTGTTAGTGCTGATGTTGAATAATTAGTCACACCACTTTTTCATTGTTTACACTGATTTTATATGGTGCAATTTGTTTATGTATACTTGAAAACTGTTCTTTTTGTAAAACCACCAATATATGTATCCCTGTCCATCCCCTAATGGCCCACAAAACTATATTATTGTTATACAGCATCAAAGCTTGTGGTGTAAGGAAAGAGAAGCCATAAATCTTAAGTCATATGTAAAGAAATACATAAACAGTGATTGAGGTACTGAACCTACCCCAAATAGTAAAATTATGCCCCTTTCTATTAGAACTAGGGTACCCCAGCAACATACCTATTGTTACACAGAGGGACATTTATTGACAACAATATGTACCCCAGGTGTTTGTAATGTTGTTGAGCTAACATCAAAAGGTATTTTCGTTGTGTTTAGTGGGCTTTTATATGCTCAACTGTTCTAAAACTCTCACATTGAAAACAAAACAAAAACTGTTTTATCACATGTTATTAGTGTGAACCATCATCACAACCAACAAAACCATATTAGAATGATGTGAAATTGTAGCCAAGCGTATAAGGAAGTAATCCACAAAAAATCTAACAAATAACTCATCAAATGGATGAGCAATGTACATATTAGTGAACATACCGTGAAAAGCATGATTATGCCCCCTTTTTACCTAAAAAATAGTACCCCCAATTATGAGCAGATTATCATCAAGAACAACATTCCTTGGGATTTATATTACTGTCATGTGTTAGTGCTGATATTCAAGAAATAGTAAGACCACTTTTTCAGTGTTTTTGACTCATTCTATTTGGTGCAGTGTGTTTGTGTATACTCGAAAACTGTTATTTTTGGTAAAATTTTTATAATTAAGTCAATTTCCGCTATACTAATTATCAACATAATCAAGCCACTTTGACAGGACAGGACATTGTAGACAAATGCATTACAACAAAACATTCAAAACATCAAAGAGATCTGTCATGAAATAAGTGAGCTGTAACCATTTTACTGAACCTACCCAAAAAAGCTACATTTTACCGCGGCATACAGATATTCAAATGTGCTATTATACTGTGGCAGTGAAGGGGTTAATACAGATGGTGAGAGTATGACCATTCTCCCTCGTTGTAAAACCCAGGGTTTGCCCCTTCCTGGTCGCTCTCCAAACCAGTACCTTGCCAAGGTGGCAGACTCAGCCAAGGCCTATCTGGCAAACATTCAGATACCAGCCACTCCTCATTAGCAGGCACCCTGGGATAGAGGACACAAAGCGCGCTGGGGGAAAACTGGCCTGTCTGCACTGGACCCAGGACTACGTCGAATGGTGAAGCAGAAAATGTCAATCACTTCACTCGCCAAAACCAGTAGAGCCAAAAATTGTGCACCATGATGAAGCGGTCCAACACTCGCACGAGTTGCATGGCGGGAATGGAGCAAAACTGCAGCAGTAACTCAGGTTACATGTGGGTTGAGGTCAGAGGCAGAGAAAACCGAATTCAAGCTGTCTGGGTGATTGAGTATGAACTCACTAAGGCAGACTTCCGCTGGCCTCATGGTGAAAAGGATGAGATGGCTCTACACTTTCCATTTTGAATCTTCTTATGTGAATCCTGGTGTATGGCATTGTTCCGCGCCTAGTGGAGGTACAGCATTTGTTTGGACAGGTAAGTATGGATAAATGCATTGGATGTTTGCAAAAAAGTATCTGTACTTATGCGCATCACTCAAACTCAGATGCACTGAGCCAAACAGGCATTCACACAAATAAAAACACAA
Source organism: Conus betulinus (assembly GCA_016801955.1). Classification (NCBI taxonomy): domain Eukaryota; kingdom Metazoa; phylum Mollusca; class Gastropoda; order Neogastropoda; family Conidae; genus Conus; species Conus betulinus. The sequence continues at coordinate 30,390 of JADBJO010004893.1, forward strand.
CAAAAATAGTCAAAGAAATGAATAATACAAACATGTACATGAGCACATACACATACACTCACACCCACACACTCAGTAACATCTGAAGAGACTCATGTGCACACACAGACACATACACACAGACTCCAGGTTCTGAATTTACTTTTAGTTTTCTTGAGGGGAGGTGGAGCTTCCGACGAGCGAGAACTGGCAGCCGATGAGAGACTGGATGACTGTCGCTTCAGAGTTGTTTTAGGGGGTGGGACTTCCTCCTCCTCGGTTTCATACTCCTGGTCACTCTGGGCATGCTCTTTCTGGATGTGAACAACCACAGAATGTTGAATCAAAGAGTACACCATATCATGTAAAAACAAGGAGACAGAGAGTGTGTGTGTGTGTGTGTGAGTGTGTGTGTGCGCATGCACATATCAGGGCTGTCACCACATTCAAGTCAACTTATTATCAAAACAAACAAACAAACAAAAAAAACTCATTCAAACAACCATTTAAACCACATCTTCTATAAACACATAAAAAATTTTGTTAAAAATCTTTCCTCCATAAAATTTAGAGATCAAATTTAAAGTTTTAATCTCTTTCAGAAATTCAAAGATCACATCAGGTGGGACATCTCTTTTCATGGAGTCTGCTGTAAAGTGTTTATGTCTCACATCATGCAAGTCCCAACACTCTAAAAGAATATGTTTTACTGTGAGTGGTACATGACATGGAATGCACCACAGAGAGTTTCATCACCTTTTAAAAGATAAGAATGGGTGTAAAAGGAGTGGTCTGAATGCAAATGGCACAAAACTTTCTTCTCTTCTTTACGGCTTGTTCAGGAACATACTAAAAACTCATTCAGGTTTGGATGGATTTTAAACAGTTTATTTGTCTGCAAGTTTCATTCCTCTTGCCAGAGGTCTTTGATCTTTACACAGCCCATCATGGGTTGCTTTGCAGCAAACGCCACACACCTCCTCCCTGGAACAGCAATCTTTGACACACCCAAATTTCTGGCACTTGAAGCACCGCATCAGAGACAGAATATAAAGTTGAATGCACACATTCAAATAACCCACTTTGATGACTTGAGCCGTTCACTGCCTGAAAAATTTTACAAACAAAGGCTTTCCCAGTGCCAGGGAATCTAATGATTTGGGGGTAATATTAACAAAAAATTCTAGCTCAGAAACTACAAAAGATATAAAAATGAAATATATATGATTTTTGAAGGAAATTGAATGGAGATTTTGAATCTGGGCTTCTTTTGTTTTAATTTTGATCATAAAAAAAATATTTAGGCATTTAGATTTGGATAGATTTTTTTGCACGATCAAAAACATATGTATTTACCACTACAGCTTCACATCCAAAAAAAGAACACAGAGCAAAAAAGTTGAAAATAAAGTTGATATTGTCACACTACACCTGTAAATGAAAGTAGAACAGTCTAGAAGTCTATCAAGACGCTCACACCTCATGCAGACAGGTCAGTCCACGACCCCCCCTCCCCCCACCACGCCCCCTTGCTGGACTTCAACCCTCTCTTTCACTCCTCCTCTTCCCCTACCGTTCCTGCTGCCGTGTGTCACGCTGCGAGCAGGCCGCGCTCCCCTCTCGCGCTGACTAACACGTCGCTGGCCACTCGCACACAGTGCAGAGTACACACTAGGCTGGCTCGTTCGACGCTGGTAACCAAGTCAGCTGAACACACTCTTGCGATCGCACAGCACGACTCAATAACTGACGAATATGGTCGGCAATTCCATCACTATCATCATCTCACCTTCATGCTCGAGTGAGTCGTTGAATAAAAGATTATTATCTTTGTCAAAAAAGATTAGCAGAGCTTGCTCAGCTGTGTAAGTACGCTGATTGGTCGCTACACTCGTCGAAGGTTGCGCCGCCATCTTTGCAAGCGAGACAAAGCGCTGGCTGGTCATCCAGTCAGTGATGAGGAAAAATGGTCTTTCCCCTCACGTGTGGTCATTTGCATATCATTTCAATACTGCAGACATATAAGGCTTACTACGCACACTCTATTCAGTCATTTGATAGGAATAGTAACGAATGAAAATTCAGAAAAATGCATGACGTCAGTGGACGGCCCATAGGCACTGGAAGTACATTTTTACTGCACGGCTTAAAGGCACTCAACGGGTTAATATAAGAATGCACTTTTCATTTTTTTTGTTTGTTTGTTTTTTTGAGGAGAGGGGGCTGTTTTTGGTGAAGAAGCCATTTTTGTCTTTATTTCATCTCTTCCTCACCCACCCACCATGGAGTCCATATCTGGGGCCAGGGCCAAGAAGTCACTGTCTTGACCCCTTCCTGGCTTTGGGAGAGATATATGACAAACAAGAGCCCACCAGCCCTATCCCCCTTGATCATGCTCAACTCATGGGAACAGAGAGCCAAGCACTACAGGGGTTACCTTGACTAGATGGGAAACTACCCGCCTTAACCCAGCCCCACACAGCCATAACCGCTTGATACACCTGGGCCAGAGTGTACCTCCTGTCTAGAAGAGGTCTGACCAAGCCAAACATGTGTTGAGGGCACCTGCCATCTCAATCAACAGGATCTCATTCCCCTCCATCACAGGTCGCAAAACATGGCATAACATGGCAAAACAAGGCAGATCTTACGAAGACCAGAGAGGAAAAAATGTGAAAAAGAAGGCTTGACAGGGAGATGGAGATAGGAAAGATCCATTAATGAAGGTAAGAGACAGAACAGGAAAAGGTGGGAACAGGAAAACCTGTTACTATTTGCCAGCACCCTCACCCTTAACCTGTCTGACATGGGAGACCCTACCAGAGACATCACCTCCCACCATGCTGTGCTTTAACCAGACAGCAACAAGACTTTACAGGCCTAGAAGTATTTTTTAAAAAAAACAAGCCTATTATCCAAGTACTGATGCCCCTGCCAGCAGAGCCTGAGGGATCACTGGACCACACAAGCCCTCCAACCACGGAAAGGTTGCATCCTCCAGAGGGAAGGAAGAATTAATCTGCTGTCTGGCAGTTGAAAAAAAATACATTTGCTGAGCAAAAGTAAATTTGCTGCTTTGTAATTGAAAGAAGAATAAATTTGCTGTTTTCTTAGTCAGAGGAAAAATAAATTTGCTTTTTTGTTGCTGAAGAAAGAGCACATCTGCTGTCTTGAAGTCAGAGGAGAATAAATCTGCTGTCTTGGAGTTGGCAGGAGAACAGTTTTGCTGCCTTTTAGTTTAATGTAGAATCCACTTTCTCTCGTGTGCGTTCAGGATGTTAAAGCTGCTTACAGACTGGCTGTCAGTAAGGAAGGATAAAAAATGCTGCTTCCATAAACTTGCGCTTTTGAGTTGAGATATCAATAACATACATGACTTCATTCTAATACACACAGAGCATTTCCAATCATGATAATGGTTTTACCAATTATGATTTTTTTTTTTTTGCACTAGCAGGGTAACAAATCCCCATTACACATTTTTTCCTTATATAATGGTCAATCTGAGTTTTGATTTCATTATCATTACTACTGTTATTATCAATATTATTATCATCACAATCATCAAATACATCAGAAATCTTGGGACGACTCTGTACTATTGTTCAAAGCGCAGACATATTGCTGGAATCCACCATAGAAAAAACAACTACCAGTCAACTTATGAATCAAGCAAGTGTTTGCAAGTTGATAACCATCCCACCACCACAACACACATGCCTATGTGACGCAGCACAAGAAAAAGACACTAAAGACACAGCTAGGCATTCCCCACTGCAGGAAAAATACCTTGATCGGGTGAAAATTATGCAACTTGATATTTTCAAAAATATGAATTTTATAACTCCTGATCTTTCATTACTTGAAGTATTATACACAGAAACGGCCGATAACATTGTTTATTCTATCATTTTTAATGCCATATGTTAAAAAAAAAAAAAAAAACACCCTCAGAACAGCACAATTTTTACCTACACCAACGATGTGGTAAAGCATGATTAAATGGGGAAATCCCGTTTCGCGGACTTACATATGGTTATGAGGGGTTAAAAGGAAGGATCTTCACTATTTTTAGTTATCATAGGATAAGCTAGCGGAAGGATATGAAAAGAATTTGCCGAATCATGGTGGATTGTGATCATCATTTGTGTCTATAGCCCCCTGCCACAGCACTATCTAATTTCATCCACTGATCTTCCAATGCTGTCTTTGGAAATAATGGTTTTGAAAAGTTTAGACTTTCTCGAAGAGAAGTAAATTCACGTTTTTGGTTTTTCTACAATTTGATTAAACCATAAAAAAAATTGATAGATTGACCTAACTGTATTGAACTCGTGTGTCTGGAAGTGAACCAAGATGGCGTCAGCAGCAACGAAAATGTAGGCTGCAAGGCTTGCCTCACTGCTGAACATAGCATCCGAATTTGGTGTTCCTGAGTTCGCTGATGCGATTCCTGACTATTTCGATACTTCCATATTATCAGAAGAAGACAGTGTTGATACTGACAGCGACAGCAATGCAGTGAACAATGAAAATGATCAAACAGAACCGACTGCAGGTATGTCAATCTGCTCCTTGTTTTGTTTTCACTTGACTTGTTCAGTTCTTTTGCAGCAACACCTCCACAGTTCGTCCACAAGTTCTAAGTTCATTGTGTTGTATTGTAGATCACTGTTATTCCATTTTCATACTTTGCATTGGTAGATCTGTGATATGGCCTTATGCTGATGTTGATTGCCGTTACAAGATCACACCACTTGGACTTGATTGTGAAAGCGCACGCGCACACACACACACACACACACACACGACACACACACACACACATGCATGCATGCATGCATGCACACACTCACATCCACCTCCCAGACACATGCACATTGTTTACACACGCAAACATACATGATTGTACTCAGAATCTCTCCTCACTTCTATCTCATGAACTTTTCATGCACCTAGCTTGAGCAATCAGCTTGCACACATTTGCACAAATCTTAACATTTTATCCTTGTCCCTGACACCAACACAGAGCAGATATCTCTCACACACACACACACACAGCCACACACACACACACACACACACACACACACACACCCCACACAAACACACACTCTCATACACATGTACACATCCATGCACATATACTTGTGCGCACACACCAGAAACATGGATTTCTGGTCATTCACATGAGCTACATTTGATACATTTGACTTAAATTGATGATTGTGGTCAGCATAAAAGGGGGGTACCCTTAAATCAAGGGCATAATACAGAGTCCAAATGAGCTATTTTCTTGGGAACAACTAGAAACGTGTTCAGTGATCCCTAAGGTACATTGTGGATCCACTTAGGTTAAGTCCGGATGGGGGGGGGGGGGGGGGGGGCATGGTGACCAAGGTCTGCTTGGCAAGTGTGTGTGTGTGTGTGTGTGTGTGTGTGTGAACGGATTCAGGAAAATGTGATGGAGATATACAGAGCACGATGTGTGTGTGTGTGTGTGTGTGTGTGTGTGTGTGTGTGTGTGCATGCGTGTGTGTGTGAGCATTTATATTCGGCTTTGTTAATTGTTGCAACGATCCCTTAGCATCAAACTGCAGTGTACATCAATGGAATTTACAACTATTATCTGTAAACTGCTGATGCTGGGGTTGTTAGGACAAGCCAAGGTGTGGGTACGTATGGCATGGTTGGAATGGGTAGTTAGCAAATCATCAGGCCTTTATTATACGTGATCATTCTTCTCCTTCACTCCTCTCTCTCCTATCCCTAAATCCTCTTCACCACCTCCTCCAACGTTTTGCGTTCCCTTCCCTCCCCATCCACTCACAGTGTTGGTCTTCACAGGAGCAGGAGGGCGTCGGGAAAAGGTCACAGCAGGAAACGGCTTGTCAGTGTCCTGCACAGCACGGCTTGTCGAGGGGCGTGACGATGAAGGCTGAGCCTCTTCTGCCAGACGCGAGGCTGCCCTGATTGCTGTGGCCCCTGGTGACCAAAGGGTTTTTAGAGAGGGGCTGTTAACTGCAGTGAACTTGGGAGGGAATAAGCACTGTTTGAAATGCACTGACAAGTATGATTTGCGGCTTTAATATACCAGATGCAAGACAGTTTACAGATTTAATCAAATCAAATACCTGAATATAAATTTACATATGTTACAAAAACAGAGTTAGAAAAACAATGGCGAAGTTCAGCAGTTTACAGAATTAGTCAAATCATATACCCTGAATATAAATTTGCATATGTTACAAAAACAGAGTGTTAGAAAAACAATGGCAAAGTTTAAGCCACTGCATCCTTCATTTGGCTTCTCTCAACTGAAGTCCATTCCACCTTTAATACTAACAAGATAAATGTTGTGCATAAGCACTGGAGGTCAGAATGGAAAATTTTTCTATTTATCCACTAGGGTTATTTCTTCTCCCTCATGAATACTAACGACTTTTATGCAAGAAATGATCATAACTCTCACTCTTTGAAAATTCCCCATAAAGGCTTGAATGAGCACTCCCTCTCTTCAAAGCCTTGTTTGGCGATTCTTTTTCTCCACCACAAGTAGTAACATCCGCTGATTGGAGCAAGAACTGATCATAATTCTAACTCTTCAAAGTTTCAGTTTCAGTTTCATCAAGGAGGCATCACTGCGTGCGAACTAGTCCATATACACTATACCACATCCGCCAAGTTTTGAGACTGCACTATGCGTGATTTTAAGTTGATGGATAAATGAATTAACAACAAAGATGAGACAACTGAAGAAGAGGGTCTCGTGGCTACGACTCAGCGAATGTCTGACTTATGCATTAGCCTAATGCGCTGGTCAGATCTTGAGTGCCTGCCTACCAATTATATTTTTTTTTGTATGCAACGACAATGAAGGGGATATCATAGGAATGTTAAGGAGTAGAAGATGCAAAAAACAATGCAATGCTACAACCAAACTGTCCAACCCTTTGGTGGAATATAGACACAGAAACAGCCTGGAAAGAGAAACCCAAGTCTGTAAGAAGTTGGCAAAGAGAAAGAAGAAAACCTTGCCCTGTTCTACCTATTAAAACAGACATGAATCAGAAGACTGAACAATTCGAAGAGAGTAGCTAAGAAGCAAAAGAAACCAAGTGGCAACAGTTTTGTCTGTCACTTAATCATGACATAACACTGACTCAGTTTTCTGGCACTTTTATAGTTGCATGGAAGGAAAAAAAAAACAAAACAAACGCAACCCCAGACATCTTAGATTCTGATGGGATCACAAAATGGGAAGACACAATTTAGAGATAGGGTCAGCTCTACTTAAACGTTTCACAGAACAGAGTGATCAAAGAAATCTGGAGGAAAGGAAGAAATATTTGACCAAGTTAAACCAACACTTAGCTAAGACTAAGATAAGGTAAGATAATGTTGTTTATAGCCCAGCCGACCGCAAAGGGCCACATCAGGGCTGTCACCCACATTAAAATCAACTCAAAAGTCAGTCATTCACACAATTCTTTAAAATACATCGAAGAACCCATCTGAAAGTTTGTTAAAAATCTTTCCACTGTAAAATCTCAGATCCAATGAAAAATGTTAATCTCTTTCAAGAACTCAAAGATCGTGTCAGGTGGAACGTCTCTGAACAAGGTTTTCATTGAATCTGCTGTAAAATGTTTGTGTCTCACATTGTGCAAAGTCCCAACACTCTAAGAGAATATGTTTCACTGTGAGTGGCACATGGCATGGAATGCACCACAGAGCTTCTTCACTCTTTAAAAGATAAGATGGGTAAAATACGAATGGCCAGTGTTCAGCCGGCACAGAACTATTTCTTCTTTACGACCACCAGACGTAGATGAGAGGAACACCTTAAGATTTGGACAAATCTGAAAGAGTTTGTTATCCGTCTGTGTATTCCAGTCCTCCTGCCAGAGGTCTCTGACATAATCGTTAATGTGAGGTTTCAGATCTGAGCAGGGGATAGGTGTGTTTGAGAGTTTCTCTCTGTGTGGCATTCTTGGCCAAACGATCAACCATTTCATTCCCTCTGATGCCAACATGACCAGGAACCCAAGCCAGAATAATGTTGTAACCCTCCTCCACTTTCAACTTGGTCAAAAGTTCAAAGAAGTGTAAAAGTTGTGGATGCTGAAGGTTGCGGCCAGCTATGGCCTCCAAAGTTGACAGTGAATCTGACAGAACCAGAATGTCCCTCTTCCCAGATTGTGAGATTATCCTCAGCGCCAGAACCAGGGCTGTAAGTTCAGCAGAGTAAGCAGAAGCATCTGAAGAATATGTTTTAACAGTATCTGAGGAGGAGTACCAGGGCAATAGGCTGCACATGCCACTCCATCTTCAGACTTGGAACCGTCAGTGAAAATTTTCTGACAGGATGGGGAATTTTGAACAGAGATCAGCAAACAACGCCTTGTATGCCAGAGAGCTGGTACGTTCTTTGTGAAAAGCTGCAAGATCAAACCGAATCTCTGGTGTGAAAAAGGTCCACGGAGGCTCATCTGGAAACTTGGAAAAATCAGACACAACTCCTAGGTCTAGACCTGCATTCCACGCGTGAGGCTGCATACAAAGACCAAACGACGGAATACAGTTAGGGTTGTTTTCGAATTTGCTCTGAAACTGAGGGTAAAAGACATAGTTATAGGCAGGGTTTTTCCGCTTCAGAGAACAGTCTGATATAGTAATTCAAAGATAGTTTCAGCCTGCAGTTGGATAGTGAGGGTTAACCTGCCTCTTCATACAGGCTGTACACAGGGGTGGTGCGGAATGCTCCAAGACAGAGACGAAGCCCTTGATGATGGATAGGGTCCAAGAGTTTTAGGTAAGACAGTCTTGCAGAGCCGTACACAGCACAACCATAGTTCAGTTTGGAACGGACCAAGGCCCTGTAGAGGTGCAGCAGAGTTTTCTTATCAACGCCCTAGTCAGAGTGTGCTACGACCCACAGAATATATTCAGAGCTTTCTGGCATGAAGTTTCGAGGTTTTTGATGTGGCTGAGAAAGTTGAGTTTTGGGTCAAAAACAACTCCTAAGAATTTGGTCTCTTTGACTGCTGGAATGGGAGATTTCCCTATTTGAATTACAGGATCTGCAAAAAAGACAAAACTTATGGAACTGAATGCATTGTGTCTTCGTAGGTGAGAAAGTGAAAGCTGTGTTCATCCGCCCACTGATGAATTTTATCCACACAAAGCTGGAGCCTGCGCTGGACACTTGGGTACAGGCCTCCATAGCTATGACTGGCATTGATGATGAAACCACAGAATATGAACTGGATGACGCAATAGCTAGATGCACTAAGGTTAGTGCTCCAGGACCAGACAAAGTACTGTATGCAGACATCAAACAGCTCTCAGAAGAGGAGAGAGCCAAACTCTTCAATGTCTACCAGGAGAGTTTTGATAAAGGCTATGTCCCAGAAGACCGGACACACAGTTACCTGAAAGCTTTACCAAAACCAGGAAAAGATCATCATCAGCTAAATGGCTACCACATACTCACTATGCAAAATATAGCAGCAAAGCTCATGGAACAAATCATAGCAAGAAAACTCGCAAGAGATCTTGAAAGTTGACAAATCCTCCCATCACATCAAGGAGGCTACAAAACAGGTAAAAGTATATGGGGAAAATGCGGCCGCTTTTGCCTATGAAGTGTATGAAGGATTCCAAAGATAGGAAGAAACACTAGCTGTTGCAATAGATCTGGAAGATGCATACAACAAAGTCCAGTTCTCGCTTCTCATGGAACTACTCCTTGACTATGGTGTCAGTAAGACACTTACACGATGGATAGCAGCAGCACTCTGGAAGCGAACCATAATCCTACGATTTGGAGATTGGACTTCTGAGCCTCAAACTTTCTATGGGATTACCTCAAGGTTCTCGTCTTTCCCCTGTTTTGTACAATGTTTACACTAAAGGCCTAGCAGACCTCAACAGAAATGGAATTGCTCGAGTGATGACATTTGCAGATGACAGCCTCATCTACAAAACATCAAAGAATGCTTCAGAAAGAATGAAAGCAGTTCAGCAACAGCTGAACAACATTGCTCAGCGGTGTCAAGAAACTGAATCATCCATCAACCCTACAAAAGCCCAGACATTAGTCTGCACTTTCAACAACAAGACATCTGGACAAGTACTCATAACAGTTTCCTTCAATAGAATACAACTGAACCAACTAACAACCTATGCTATTTGGTTGTAGGCTTTGACAGAATGCTAACCTTTAGAAAGCATGTTGAGAATATTGTTCTTATATGCAAAAAAGGCCTGTCTGCCATGAAAGCAATGGCAGCTAAAGGCACTGAACAGCACCATCTCTACTGACTGTATCACAAACTTGTACACAGCGACAGATTATGAATTAGGGCTTACAACACTGTCCAACAGCAACCTTCTCAAAAAAGAAAGGATTCGAAGTGAAGCAATAAGATTGATCCTGGGAACAACAAAGGACTCACCTGTTCAAACTATGCGATACCTGCTCGACCTTCTTTCAGTGCAGACAAAACACAAGCTGAAACAGGTGAAGGTGTATTTCAGAGCCCTTGAAAATCCCCCAAACCCACTTCATGCGGAGGTCAAAGAAACAAAAAGGCACTCGGCTTGGACATGGAAAATCATGGATGAGACAGGCAGAAGACAGTATATAACTTGTGTGCCAGTTAGCAGAAGTCAAAGAAACCAAGGAATGGGAGAATGATCCAGACCACTTGAAGCACCTCTACCAAACTGCCATCGCTCCAGAACCTGGAAGACATTGTCGAGAATGGCCAGAAGGCAAAACCAGTGCAGAAATTCAGATGCTGATAGAAGACCTTTGCACAAAAGATGATATTTTACTACACACTAACGGTTCTGTCACCAAAGGCAAGTCAGGCTGTGGATACACAGTGAAGCAAAATGGCCGAACTATCCAGGAAGACAATGGTGCCCACAGTTTAACAACGTCAAGTCTAACAATGGAGGTAGAAGCAGTGACACAAGCACCCCACTGGCTTACATCCATAAGGTAAGGTAAGGTAAGGTAAGGTAATGTTGCTTATAGCCCAGCCGACTGCAAAGGGCCACATCAGGGCTGTCACCACGTTAAAATCAACTCACAAGTCATTTTAAAAAATATATATATATACATCTCTTTAATTACATCCATAAGCCAGTTTCAAACTCAACAAGCCGTGATACTCACCGACTCATGAACCTATTTCAGAAAGGGAAAAGTGGAATGGGAAGCCCTGTTTGGAATGAACTAATGCGCAGCCTTCCATCGGAGAGACTCATATGGATGTACTGCCCTGGCCATGCTGGAGTTAAGGAAACGAGACAGCAGACACACTGGCTGGCAAGGCAACGATAAGAACTGGATTACAGCTTGGCCGATCTGATGTGATAAGAAATCTGAAGAATCACTTAAGCAAACAAAAGCAAAGCCACCATACCATAGACCATCTTTCAGATCTGAACGTCAAGAGAGAAAATGGCCACACATCCAGACTTAAGGGAAGAGCAAGAAACATGTATGTGCGGGCGGGCGTGCATGCGTGCGTGCGTGTGCGTTGTGCATGGGATGTGTGTGAGGGAGAGGAGTTGTTGTTCTTACTGTTATGTGTACGTGTGTGTGTGTGCGCGCGAGTGTGCACATGCACTTATGTGCTGTATTTTCATGGTCTTGTTTTTTTTCTTGATCCTAAGTAATCTTCTAAACAGTCACGCACATAGTCACAACACACACACACACATGCTTGCATGCGCGCACGCTCACACACACACACAAACGTGTGCGCATATGTTTGCTTGCTCTTACCCACACACGTATACACATGTGTGCATGTGCATGTCCACACTGACACACGCACGTACACACATCACGCATACACATACGCGCACAAATACAAACGCACACGTACATACAAAGACACACATATGCACAGACATGTACACATAGAGCCTTTATGCAGATACGTGTGCTCACACAAACCCATAAATCACACACACACATACACACACACACACACACATACACATATGCACACACACACAAACAAATGCGCATACATGCCTGCGCGCGCGCGCGCGCACACACACACACACACACACACACACACACACATGCGCGCGTGCCCACGCACACACTTGGGCCCATGCCCACACATCGTACACACACGTGTACATCCACTACACGCACATAACTCTTCAAAACTTGCTCATAAAGACCTAAGTGAGCACTCCCTCTCTTCAAAGCCTTGTTTAGTTCTGTCTTTGTGTGTCCTAGACTGACAATTCAGATATGACACCATCCCTTTAAACTTGCCGGTTTTCAGCGATGTTCTTGTCTTGGTCTAAGCTACATTAAAGTCTTCAAAAACACTCACTCCTTTGAAAGACTTCACTCCCCCCAGAATTTTATTCTTTTTGGTCAATACTAATTTACATTCCAATGCACCCTATATACATACATATATATGTAAGCATACATATATATATATATATATATATATATATATATATATATATATATATATATATATATATATATACCCCTATATACATACATATATATATAAACACATACATACATACATACATATATATATATATATACACAATGAAACAATAAATTCCAAGGATAAGTACCGAGCACCGTTCCAGCAACCTACAGAGCAGCTAGGTGTTGCAATGACTGCAAGAAATATTGAATTATAAACAAAGCTTGCTCTTATGTCTCAGATTGTAGAAATAGGGGGGTGGTAAGCCTTCATATCTGCAGTGGTAGATGATTCTGCCTAACTGACAGTATGTGCTTGAGTGGGTGAATGGGGAATAATAAATGCTTCTCAAAATGAACCTTCAGCAAGCTTATAGTCTCCGAAGCGGGAGACCATCTCCAATGGGGAGGAAGCTCACTAACATATAACTCCTGGTCAGATACCGGTATTTCGAAACCTGATTGTTTCTCCTCAGTGACCGCGGAAAGTGGTAATTTGACTCCTCTGCCTTTTTGGTTTTAAGAAAAATGCTATACCAGAAAAAGGTATATTTTATACCAAGCTGCTCTGTAAGTTGCTGGAATGGTGCTCAGTACTTATCCTTGGAATTTATTTTATTGTAATTTAGTCCCTTGCGGATTCATTCCAAGAACTGGCCCTCAGCACTTGTGTCTTAAGAGGTTAACTTTTTTATTTTTCTACTTTTCACAAGAAAATGTAGCTTGTTTTGCTCTTTCATGATTTTCTTTTGCTTCTTTAGGTGGCACCTTTAGTTAGTTTTTTTGAAAACTCAACAAACATACTATGGTATTGCACACCAGCCTTTTTCTGGTATAGCATTTTTCTTAAAACCGAAAAGGCAGAGGAGTCAAATTTACCTTTTCCGCGCGGTCACTGAGGAGAAACAATCAGGTTTCGAAATACCGGTATCTGACCAGGAGTTATATGTTAGTGAGTTTCCTCCCCATTGGAGATGGTCCCGCTTCGGAGACTATAAGCTTGCTGAAGGTTCATTTTGAGAAGCATTTATTATTCCCCGTTCACCCACTCAAGCACATACTGTCAGTTAGGCAGAATCATCTACCACTGCAGATATGAAGGCTTACCACCCCCCTATTTCTACAATCTGAGACATAAGAGCAAGATTTGTTTATAATTCAAATATATATATACAGTAGAATCCGGTTATAAGAAACTCGGCTATAAGAAATCAAATTGTTTTCCCCTGCTGAGAGGATTCTTTATCGTTACTTAAAATATCTCGGATGTAAGAAACTCGCTTGTAAGAAACAGGTTTAGCTGGCCCTGGCGAAACTTTTCCTCGGATGTAAGAAAGTCTCGGCTGTCGAAAGATTTTCTCGGTTGGCCTACACATACATATATTTAAAAACAATAACAACAACAACAATTCCACGATGCAGATCACAGGAATTGGCGGGACAGGATATGGGCCTTTTGATGTCACCTAAGAGATGGGATACCGGATGTAAGCTAGACAAAACGCAGGCGCTTGATTATGAGAGGTGTTTGAAAATCGAAATTTTGGATGCTGTGTAGAGAAACCCGAAAAAGAAAAAGATGTTGATTGCTGAAGAATTTCAGTAGGTACCGGCAGCCAAAATTAGCATATTATTTTTCATACTTAAGATAAATATCATTGCAAAGTAAATGGAAAAACATACAAAACACAACAAGAATGAAGACTCTAGCTTCAATAGTTTTTGAGATATTCCAGTTTAAAGTTGCAACGTTTTTACGCACCTGACACAATAAGATATCTTCCAAGTTTGAAAGCCAATAGGATTATACATAATTCATACATCTGGTTAAAAATTGGTTTTCTCAATCTACACAACTTACACTCTTTGAAGAAATAAGTTCCAGGGTGTCAGTTTACATGGGTTTTTTGTGTGATAAAGTGTCAAACTTGAAAGAAATCACAATTCAGCGCTGTTCGAATTTGCATGATGTGGCTACTTTGAAGCACTGCAGCACAGCAATAATAGCCATTTCAGAGCTTCCAGTGGTTTGGACAGGTTATGTAAGTTGTATTAAGCATAGTCATTTTTTTCTGAGGTGTCTGCTATATAAAACATATATGAAAACTTCTCTGCTAAAAACCGGAAATATTGCAATTTGGACGGCGGAAAAATGGGGGTAGAATCGCCCGCTATACTTAAAATTGCTGTAACTTCTAAACTACTTCATGAACTGTTTCCAAATTTTGTGTGCAGTTTCTATACATTCTTTCCTGTAAACTAAAGTGTTTTTTTTTGTTATTTTGTACCTAACATTTTATTTCCTGTACTAGAATATTGGCCAACAAGGGCGGAATGATGATGATGACCGAATTAAAACTGACAGTTTTTTGAAAAAACTTATTGACAGATTTCAACCAAAAATTTGCCATGATGTTGTCTGCATTGTTATCTACAAAACCATATTATTTCTGCTGTTTCTGACAAGTGTTAGCAGCTACCAAACAAAAGGTCACTGACAATACGGGTGGGAAATGCACTCTTGCTGGCGGGCAGACTGGGTTGACTATGTGTACTTCTTTTTGTATGCAGCATACTTCAGGCAGAGATCATTGTAAACTGGAACAGACCAGGCACGACCAGTTGTTGTTTGGGAGACAATGTTGAAGTCACTGGCAAACACAAATATGCTTTGCACCAATGCTGTGTCTGTCTTGGTTGGCCACACAAAGGTGTTGTTTGCAAGAGCACATTTCCTCAGAAAATTGATGTCTGCTTTCTCAGGAGAGTGGATTTGTGACACACTGCCGATGTGAAATCATCATCATAGAAAACTGCTACATTCTGGCCAATTTTGGTGAAGATGAAATCTTCCAGAAGACAATCAGTAGCTTCATTTTCACAGATTTCATCATCTGATGCTGCATCCTCAGAATGGGCGATGACTTCCTCTGTCTCCATCTCCTCCTCAGTCACCATCACATCATGAGTCTCCAAGTCCAACTGCTCTGCCTCAGGAAGAAGTTGAACTGGAGACGCTGCTCGCACATCATCCACTTTATCCTGGTCTGGTGGTCCGCCAACTGACAACACAGCCAATAATATTTGGTCAATAATGTTATTATTACCATCAGCACTGATGATCCAGTGGTGTATAATCAAAATTTGATATAAAACTAATGACAGCAACTAATGATTACATTTACAATGGCAACACTTCTAACAGAAATATCTCATGCTAATTTGTCATTGATGTCAGCTAGTACAAAAAAAAAAAAAAAAAAAAAAAAAAAAAACAAAGAAAGAAAGAAAACATCTCCACGATCAATCATAATTTCATTATTTTCAAACCAATAGATCATCATTATCCAGAATTTGTTAGTACTGTTTTCATATATGAAGTGAAAATTCACTGACTCACATGTGAGAGAGTCACAAAAAGTATCAAACAGCCTTTACTTTAAAAAAAAAATAGAAAAAAAAAATATTCGGTTAAATAATTCATGTTAAAAAACTCTTGCTTTCCTTAAAGAATGTTCAGCAAATTATGCAGACCTATCAAAAGAACTATGGAGAAGATACTACAAACCTTCTAACCTCGATCAGGATGGCCTTGAAGTTGTCGAAAGTACTCCTTCAGGTTGTCTGTAAGCTGCTCAACGTTTGCCAAGGAGGTTCGAAGCAGAGGAGATTTGACCTCAAGAACTATTTTGAGATAATTCATCTCCAGCTGAAGAGCTGCCTTACGTTCATTCTGCCATTGGAGTCTTTCCATGAGCTTGTCAACATCACCAGGTGTATGACAGGGGCCCCCACGTTCCAGAAGAGCTCTGATGATGTCATCTTTTCTTTGTAGGAGAGCTGCTTTTTGTTGTTGTTTGCGATGGAAATTCTGTTCCAACAGCAGTCTCCTCTGCATGATGACATCTTGTTCCTCCTGGCGATGCTGTTTACGCCACTTCTGGCCCTTTTCTGCAGACAGCTTCAACAGTTCTCGCTGTTGGATGGCACTCTTCTCATCAAACCAGCCGTCAACGGTTTTATTTCTGATCAGCATAGTGAGAGTTGCATGGTGGTGACAGGATGCATTCCGTCTCTTGTAGATAGACAAATCTAAGTCACCAAAGCATGCTTCTCCCACTAGGTTTGTGACTTGAGAATGAGCAAGTTTTTCCCGCATCGCCAGATCCGTTACATTGTAGTAACGGCCATTGGGCAGGAATTCGCTCAAATGTGAATCCACCACAGTCACAAGCTGCTGGCACACAGACTGGAAGACAACAACAACCTGATGCTTTGCAGTTTCTTCAGCATGAATCGCAGCTCTGAAAGATGCGCTGTCTGGCTGCTGGAAGCCAAACAGTGAAGGCAGTTCTGCATGAAATATTTCACTCGCATCCTGGCTCCACATCGACAGTTTTTCTCTCATGTGCACAATATGCCTGGAAAAATCCATATAATGTACACCAGATCCAAGCAACTGCCAATATGGCCCAGTGAGTCTGAAAAACAGCATTGCCAGTACAAGATTGTATACAGCAACCTGGTCACTGCTGGCATCAGAAAGAACACTCTGAAGCTTGACATTTTTGTCAGGCATGTAATCCCGAAGGAAAACAATGATGTCATTCCGGTGATAGTGGGAGAGCAGCTGCTGCTTGAAATAGATTGTTAAACCTATTTGACTTGAAGCTTGTGATCATGGACGGAGTTTCCCTGAAGGCACAGAACGCAATCCATGCATCCCTGCATCCTGATTTCTCATCTCCTCTTGGTCCAAGTACTTCACAGCCATGCGGACATAACGGAGTGCAGCAGCTTCTGAAGAGCGAAAACAGCTGAACTGTGATTCACAGTCTCTGCCAATCCTTGCCTCCCCCAGCTGTTCTTGAACACCTGCCAAGCAGGTGCCAGGTGCCAGTCTTGGAGCTGATGCCAAGAAGAAAATGGGCATTGCATCCCAAGTATTCTAAGGATACATCAGTTCCAAGTGTAGCTTGCACTGCATCATTGAAATCCTTTTTGAATTTCTTCATTACAGCAGCTCTGTCAGTCATTATTCCAGAAAGATTTTGCAAAATCTTTCTGAAATGTTGTTCTCTCTCATCAGGAGGGAAGACTTCAGAGAGCTCCTCAAGCAGATGCACTGTAGTCTCCACAAGTGTACTTGAATTCTCTTGAGCAATGGAGGTGAAACCACAGCTTAGAGAGCCTTTAGAGGTTGTGACTTGGTGGCCAATAAATTTCTTCTTGTCTCGAGTGGTGCCATCAGTGTGCAAGTCAAACCTGTTTTCAGTGACAACTTCAGCCACTTGAAATTTGGCCAGAGCATGACCCTGGTCAGCATATCTGCGCACAGTTCTTTCAGATGGCAGACTACTCAGTGGAACATCCACACCGAACAAATGTTTAGAAACGGAGTGAATGACTCGAGGACAGTTTTCTGCAGACACCTGAGCAGCAAGGAGTGCAATGGTAGTTATTTTTACTTCATCAGTAAATTTGGCAGAATTTTCCTTGCGGGTCTGCACTTGTGGACTTTGTTCATTTCTTTACAAAGTCTTGAACAGTTGTTGCTTCATATTCCTTGGTTTTGCTATTCAGCTTCGCACGAAGAGCGCATACCTGCTTTTGGAGGTTTGATGCTCTTGTTCGAGCCAGTTTGACCTTTCTTTTCAATTTTTGCTCTTTACGGACACACACTGTCCATTTTCATGAGCAGCAAGGATTGCCTGTTTTCTGCAACTTTCACCTCTTTTCTTTTCAGGCGCTTATACATGTTCGTACTTTGAATGTCTTTGATGGTTTGCTGAGCTTGCTTCAGTTGTTCCTGAAGGATAACATGATTGTTCTGCATTTCAGCATTTACCACCTTTGCATTTTCAAGGTCTCTGGCCAGCTTTTGCAAGTCTTTGAACTGAGAAGCTGTAGTTTCCTGCAGCAGCACACTGTTTTTTCTGCTTTTCTTCAGAAAGCTTACATTCTGTCTGTTCCAACTCTCTTCGCAAGCATGCAGTTGTTCTCTCTCTGCTTGTGAAAGTTTCATGCCTTGCTCTGTTGGAAAAGGTGTAGAACTGTGCGCAATCTGCATGTCAAAATCTGGAGTGCTAGACAGAAAACGCTCCAAATTTTTTCGTGTCCATTTGGGCGTTTTATGCTTTTGTTTAGTGACTGATGTATGGTCAACATTTTTTTCAGCCTAGAAATAAACTGCTGATCAGATAAATCACTGACATTGGCTCCCCAGTGTTCTATGACTTTGCGACCGGAGACCAAGGGAATCTTTTCTTTTTTGCAAGAAGGTCATCAAATCAATCACCATGCCATGGTTCAGTTCAGTAGGAGGAGGGACCTCCTTTAATAAGTCAGGATCAAGCAAATGTTGCCTCAAGATGTTGTGTTTCCTCAAGTAAGGACCTACATTTCGGCCTAAGATTGAAAGTCCCAAATCGAAAGACAGAAAATCGTCAAAGTCTTTGTTTGTTCCTTCCTTTTTGCACCTAGCTCCTTCCTTGATGACACTTTCAATTTCAGACTTCAAGTTTAGTCCTTGAAGAACATCTGGATCAGTCACTTTAGGGAAAAAATTGAACAAATCATCCCAAGACTTGTTCAATTCAAGCCGGAGACACTCAAGCTGTAATAAGAGCTTGTTTGTGAATGGCAATTGCTGAAGCTTTGGCGGTCGACCCCTTCCAGAAGCACTGAAAGCAGCTTTCATGTGACGATAGTCTTCATCCTCTGGGACAGATTAATGGTTGGCAAGAAGACTAATTAACGTCATGATCATGACTCTCAAGTGTCTGCGAATAAAGAAATGTGTGACTGACTTCAAATGTAAGATAGGAATAAACATGTATGGGTGGGGCAGAGCATGCAAGGAGAGTGAAAAATAGGATTAACTCTCCCCAACTTAGAACAGGGATAAAGTTTTCACTCATAACCTTTGCCATACCTCGTGTTTTTAAACTCACACGGAAGGGGTTGTGGGCAACCAGTCACCCATGGTTTTAGTATAATGTTTACCTTCATACACCTCACCTGAGCTCCTGGGTGACCAGTCACCCATGCTTTTTGTAAAGCCATTTTGCTTAGTACACCTCGCCAGAGCTCCTGGTGACCAGTCAAACATGGTCTTAGTATATGCATTTGCCTTGTATACCTCGCTAAATTTTGTAGGTGACCAGTCATGAACTATTGACGGTATTCATTTTTTTCAATGAATTTATCTGCGATGTACTTATTTTAGATGCAAAGAAATTCATAGTTCAACATGTTGAAGAGGTAAACTACAATTATAGTTGTTGAAATCAAATCATGAATGAGCAAAGAAAGCACGCATATTACATTACAGTGTCATACCCAGTCATACCCACACTGTAAGCACATTCGCGCGCTCACACACACACACACACACACACACACACACACACACACACGTACACACACACACACACACACACACAAGCAATCGTGTGTGCACATACGAATGCTAAGAATGTCAAATTTGATTTCAAATTGTCTGTAGGGAAAGTATATCTAATTTTCCTAAAATATGTTGGAACAAGAAGTGTAACAAAGCTGCTAAAACTGCCCACTGTATTGTTTTGTTAATGTTGTACATCATCTCAATGATCAATGGGTGTACAGAGTGTTGTTCTGGGCAGTTCATTTTTATAAGATTGCTGGTTGATGGACTTCTTTGAAGTTGCTGCTGACTCTTTGGATTCAGATGCCGCAGTTGAATTTGAAGTGATGACTGGCCTCTTTCTTCTCCCCTCTGCCCAGTCTTCCCGTACAGCATGTCTCTGTTGGATGCACTGGGCAAAGTGTTCCATGGTCAGTCCAAGAGGTGTTGCCAAGGTTTTGACCAGTAGTCCCCTTTGTAGTTGTTCCAGGCACAGCTCTTGTGAAGTGGTGATGATGAATCGCTGCACAGAGTCGTTCTTGGCAGGTTGCAATCTAGGAATTTCTTCATCCAGACTACCCCTGCTACAATGGAGCAGATTGATGATACTGAAAGCATGATCATGGGCCATTTTTTTAGTCCATTTTTGAAACCTAATCTCCCCCAACTCTCAAAAATGAAAAGTTATTTTGCATAAACAAAAAATCAAACTGACGGAATCTGATTTCACAGAATCGGGAACAAATAGCCATATATAATCATTACACCACATTGACACACTCCTTGCAGAATGCAATATATATATATATATATATATATGTAAAATCACGATTCATGCGTCGGTCGCCGATCAAATCTCATGAAGAATTATTAAAAGTCAATACCCGATCAAGAAAAAAAATATGAGGAATCATGCTCAGGATGTCGGGAAACAGTACGCTAATTTTCAGAGTGATCATTTCAGTACTTCAGCCTGTGTGAATGTAATACACATTCTTGATATACACTGATCAGACACGCATATACGTTCACAAAATCACACATTTGCCATGTACAATGACTCGCAAGACAGACAGAAATGTAAAACCTTCATTTCAATTGTAAGATGCTTCCAGTTTTGTACACTGAAGTATTAAGATTTTAGTTACAGTTACAGAGGGAGAAAAACGCACAATGTACTTGCCTTGTGAGTTCTCAGCTCCACATTCTCTAAGTTGGCCTCTGGCACAACAGAGATGTCAGAACTTCCTGCAGCTGCTAACTGCCTCTCTCCCAGGCATGGGTGACCAGCACTCGTGAACCCTGGCGTGTGTGGTAAAGACTGTGTGCCTATATGAAGGTTATGGGTGACCAGCCACCCAGGAACCCTGGCATGTGAGGTAAAGGGTGTGGCCTATATGAAGTTTATGGGTGACCAGCCACCCAAGAGCTCCAGCATGGGAGAAAGTTTCTTTAAATGGAATGGGTGACATGTCACCCACAGTATCTGGTGAGGTTTATACAACATTTTTATTATTTTCCCCAATATTTACCAATAAAACAACATAATATTTAGTGGGGGCAAGCAAACATATACGATAAACGAGTCATAAAATTTCAGTTGCATGTTATGAAAACTAAATTAGTTATGAAGACTTAAGTGTGAGTCTGGGTAATTTTTCCACCCACAAGCTCTGACCTAAGTTAAACAATGTTTTAAAATTTTGGATGCATTTTCTTGGTTTCAAAGTAAAAAAAAGAGAAAAGTAAAGGGATAAAAAAAAAAAAAAGGAAAACATTAAGGCATGGCTTACGGCCACTTATCTGAAATATGAGTGCATGCCGTTAGGTAAATTTCTCTGTCTGTATCTTCATCGTTGTGTGATATCATATGGTGTGTGTGTGTGTGCGCGCGCGCGCGTGCACGCATGTGTGTATGTGTGTTGCTACTGCTTACTGTCCATTCCTTATAATTGTATTTGGTGTTTTTTTTGAAAGCAAAAATGTATTGCACATTCTTCGTGAACAAAAGTACATCCACTGCAACACATTATTTTGCCAGCAGAGTGTGACTTATGCACTGATAATAACATGTTCACTTTTTCATCGCTATGATTTTAAATTAACTTGTTAATTTAATCATTGTGAATGTGAAAGAACATGAAATACATTATTTCTTTTATAAACAAGAAGTTAATGAAAGATTTAACTTTATTTTTTAATTTACCTTTCTATCAACTGCTCTATAGCCAGCAGAGTGTGACTTATGCACTGATAATAAC
>JADBJO010004893.1:57500-72500 GCA_016801955.1 Conus betulinus
TTCAAGCACTTTACAATGGATCCTCAGAAGCGTTCCTATGACTCATGCCTTTCCTGCTAAGAAAGAGAACCCATCTCAAGCACAAAATTACAAAGAATTACGGCTAGCCTCTGCTCTACAGTTGCCATCGTAACAAAACGCCTTGGCGCATCCCAATTTATCCACCGTTTTTACTCCATCAGTCTAAGACTCTGCAGTTCCTGTCGATGACCAGTGTCAACTCTCAACAAACATGAGACCTGTGTCATCTGCATGGCTGCTCAGCCTTCAATCCTTCTAGTGCATGCAAGTGTTGGCCAACTTCAATATGGCAGCTACGTTTTCGGCTTCGTTCTGATGGTCCACCAGTTTCAGCGAAGGTTGCAACCAACACTCCCTGTTTCACTGCTTCAGCTTTGGTCTCAAAGACAGTGGAGACAGACCAGCGTCTATCCCCAGCTCCATGACCCCTACCCCAAGGTGACCTGCTTTGCATCTATCCCCAGCTCTAAGACCCCTACCCCAAGGCGACCTGCTTTTCAGGCGCAGCTGGTCTCTTGTGTTCGTGATAGGACTCGGAGAAGTTTGTCTCCATGCAACAGCACTGGCTTGGAGAGTTGCCAAAAGGGTGCGGCTCCAAGGGTGCAAATGGGCGCTCCCCAGGCATAGTAAGCTGGAAGAACATGTTGCACTCTGGCCAAATGAGCGGTATGAGTATGAATGAAAGCAAATGGGAGTCTGGCAAGCAAGAGGAACTGGAACATGACAATGATGATATTGATGAGTATTATGATAATGAGATTTCCACTACCTCCAAGTTTGCACTGTAAACATCAGTGGCCGATAATGCATGATTGTCCATTTTTAACTCTATTTCAGACACTTATTTTGATTCTCTCATTCCCATGTGTCAGAAGAGGAGACCAGCATCAAGGATACCAATTCGTTACCTCACACCTAAAAAAAAGAAAGAAAAAAAAAAGGACTGCATCAAGACATGCTGAATTTGTTTCTTTCTCAACTCCCGTTTCACTCACTCTGGCATTCCCATGGAACGACCTTACCCAAGAAAACATCCCAGTTGTCAAAAATAAAGGTCTGTTTTGACTAGTGCTCTTGAAATTTCTTGTTCTGATTTGTCCTCCACTCTGGTCCTGCTGATTTGAGTTAAATCCTCCTTTTTCATCACTGATGAATGAATTGAGTCTGAAAAAAATAATGTGACAAGACCTGAAGGAAAATCTGCCTATATGTGATTCAAACCCAATTTGGCAGCTTGTCAGCCCATTACCTAAACGTTGATTAGGTCAGTTATTTATCGCCAAAAACATTTCAGACATTTGTGTTTACCTATTTGTGGTATGAGCTTGATTCAGCACTACAAGTCGGTGGGAGTGACAGTTGTGTTTATGCTGTTCAAACTGCCGACATTTACATGGGAATTCCCAAGAATTCAGATCTTTTGGCACCAAGTTGTACAGAATTTGGTTTATGGTGAAACTATGTATTTGAGGGGATAAACGACCATGTTTCATTTTTCTTTTTAGTATTGAGGATGGTTAATTTTGTGAGCAGCCTTTCCTTCAGGAATTCCTGCAGTGAAGATCTTGGTCGTAACCTTAATAATGTCAATGAGTTTTCTTCTCCTGCTCTACAATCGCCATCTTCACAGAGCTCCCTGGCACAACCCAACTTATCCAACATCTCTATGCCACCAGCCTGCAGACTTTGCAGTTTCTGTTGACAATCCATGTCATAGCTCTACAGACATGAGACCTGTGTCATATGCATGGGTTACTCACCTTACCATACTAGGCAGTTGGTGCAATGATAAGCCAACCTCTTCATGGCACTCAATATTCAGTCTTATTTCTGACAATCAGCCAGTTTTGGTGAGGTAAGGTAAGGTAATGTTTCTTATAGCCCAGCCAACCACAAAGGGCCATATCGGGGCTGTCACCGCGTTGAAGACAACTCTCAAGTCATTCATTCACACAGCCATTTAAATATGTCTTCTAAAAACACATCCAAAATGTTGTTCAAAATCTTTCTACTGTAAAATCTCAGATCAGATTAAAAAAAAAATGTTAATCTCTTTCAAAAATTCAAAGATCACATCAGGTGGAACCTCTCTAAAGAAGGTTTTCACGGAATCTGCTGTAAAACGTTTATGTCTCACATCATGCAAGTCATGTCATCATGCAAGTCACGGTCACGTGCACGTGTGGGATAACAACACTGAGTCGGACAAGCACTTCAGTCATTACCATTCGCTCTACACCACGTGCAGGGTAAATTACCGGCCACTGAACTTGGCGCCAACTTCAAACGGTTTCCCAGGGTAGGAATAGATCCCTCCCCCTCTCAGAAACCCCGATTTGGCAGTTTAGAAATACATATAGGAGACACATAGTCCCCGAGCTTCACTTTTCCCTGAAGACCAGCTGTAGATCAGTGCTAAGGAACCAGGAACCAGACAGACGCCAGGGCTAATCAAGACAGAAGGGCACGGTAATCTCTCTATGATCTGAAAATCTGGTCTAACATTTCACTGATTCATCCCAGGAAAATGTGAGTTGACACGATGTTTTACATTTCGAATCTAGGCACTGATTTTATGTATGCCATGTGGTTTAGCAGTGGAAACTTTGTGACAATACTTTGTGACATTTATCAAATTGATGAATGATTATTCTGTGTAGTAGTTTGCTATCACCATGTGGTTATGATTCTTTGTTAACAATCTGACCACTATTCTTTGTGTTCAACTTGACTTTTGCCAGTATGCAATTCCATCTGTTAAGATGATAACTGAATGATAAATTTAGATTAAAAAAAAAAAAAAACAGTATGCCTGTACCAAGTGAAAACTGTTAAGCTGATTTATAAATACTGGTGATGGTTGGAATGAAATGTAGTGTATGACTTTAAGTCTACATCACATGTGTACTTGGGCAAAGTGTATTCCAAGTTAATATGATTTAATTCATAAGAAACCTTGAAGAGTTATTTGACTGAAACTGCGTAGCATTGTATTACTGTCTCCCACCTTTTGTCAGCTTAACTCAGCCTTTAAACAAAAGTGGAGATTAATAGTGATAGTAGAAACTCTACAATAGAGAAAACTTTTGCTGGCTGAGTTCTTACACCTCTTCTGAAAGATAGGAGGGTAAATATGTGAACTCGACAAGCCAGCCACTCAGCTACTTACCTACAGACCAGGTTCTCTTTATCGCAGACCTGGGACCGTGGTCACGCTACAAACTGTGGCTAAACCACACACAGTGGCTACCCCAGAAACCAGGGCGACGCCAGACAGGGGCCAGACAGGGTGCAGACACTCCTTTTTGAACTTCTCTCTTCACTTCTGTCTCTCGGAGCTACAAGTATTTTCCGAGTACAGGCCTAAAGAAACTTATCTCAGAGCCACTATCAAGTATTTTAACAGTACCCAGAATAAATATAAATTTTCTCTCAATGACTAGTACGGGAAGTTGCTCCTCTCACCACTAGTAAGAGAGAGGATGGAGGTGAAATGTTGAAGATAATTCTCATAGAGAAATTATACCAAGTCCTTCCCCTCAAGGACCCACTTACCACTCCTCATCCATCTCATCACACTGAGGTGCCCTGGGTGTTTTTTTTTTGACGACTGTCAAAAAAAGGGATTGGGTATCCTTCTGTTCCTGCACCAACTTTTTGGCTTGGAAGAACAAAATCTTTTTTTCTGCTTTTACACATAGGATTTCGCTTTCTACTTGCCAAACAGGGCAGTCTTTTGAAGAAGAAGGTTGGTCACCATCACATCACAGTTCACGTATTTCGCAGATTCATATCTGCCCTCACAAACTGCTTTGCTGCAGGTGGCACACATCTCCTCTCCGGGCATTTCTCCTTGACATGACCAAATCTTTGACATCTAAAGCACCTCTGTGGGGACAGTACATGCAGGGCTACTTTAACTCTCAGGTATCCCACCTTTATGGACTTTGGAAGAGTCGGTTTTGCAAAGGTGAGAAAACAGACTACTGGTCCGTTTCCTCTCTGCACCTTTTCGGAAAGTTGCCCTCTGACCTCTACAACCCCTACCCTCACACTCTGTGACCCCTGACCGACCTTTTTTAGAGGAGCGGCTGCCTTCCAGTGTTCTTGGTTGGCCTCAGTGGAGCTTGTCTCCCTGGAACAGCACTGGTTGGGAGAGTTGCAAACAGAGCAAGGCTCCAAGGGGGGTTACTGGTGTGATTAGGTGCTCCCTGGGAAGCATAAGCAAGGATGCACTCTGACTAGATGAGATGTAGACTTGGTATGGATGCAAGCATATGGGAGACCGACAAGCAAGAGGAATTGGAACAAGATGACATGGATATGGATGAGTATTAAGATGATGATGATATTTCCATTACCTCTGAGTATGCAATGGCAATGCCAGCTACTGACAATATCTGATCAGTTATTTCTAACTCTCTTTCTGATGCATATTTTGATGTTACTGCTCCTGGGTTTAAAAAATTACAGATTCGTTCCTCCTTTTTTGAGGTGACCAACCCTAAGGACACCAATTTACCTCCACCTCAAAAAAAAAAGAGTTGGACACTATCAAGGCAAGCTGAGCGATTTCCTTCTCCACTCCCGTTACTCTCGCTTCATGTTCCAACCGTAAAAGCTATTTACCCAGAAAATACCCTGGTTGTCAGAAATACGGGTCTCTTTTCACTAGTGCTATTGCTCTTTCTTATTTTGATTCACCCTCCACCCTTGTCCCCCGCTGCTGCTTCGAGTTTAGTCTTTTTCAATATCAATGTTAAAAAAAAAAAAAATTTCTAACCTTGACAAATTTTGGAATAAAATCTACCTATATCTGAACTAATCCCTGTAATTCAGCTCTTCATCCTGTTCTCTCAGACCTCGATTACATCAGCTGTTTACTGGCAAACAATTACTGACATTTGTTTTACCCACCTGTGCTATGAGCTTATTTCGGCATGGCGATTTGGCAGGATATGACAGTCGTGTTCAGGCACTTCAAACTGTGGACATTTATATGGGAATTCACAAGAATAAAGATCTCCTTTCGACACCAAGTTGGATGGAATTTGGTTCATGGCAAACCTATCTCTTTGAGGGAATAAAAGTCCATCTAGTTTTAAATCCTGCGGACAGCTTTATTGTAAATAGCCTTTCCTTCGGGAATTCCCACAGAGGTGTCCTTAGTCATAACCTTGATGTCAGTGAGTTTTCTTCTCCTGCTGAATATTCTTCTCTTTTGGCATCCATTTTTCATGGTCACGTTGTACGAATAATAATTTATGATGATATCAGAAACTGTGGAAGGAGTAGGGCATTTTAACTTTTCTTGAGACTTCTGTCTGGTGCCATTTTGTCCTTCAGGAATTCCCTGTCCAGCAACCTCCTGGAGTTTTGTGGGACTGGTCTTTTTTCCCTTTGTGCCTTCTGCTCATCTCTCCACCAGTGGTAAGTCATCTTGTTTACCTCCTGTTCTGAGAACCTCAAGGATTTCCTTTCGGCTCCCCTATTGATGATTGTCACAATTTGGACCAGTTCCTGACACAGAAACTCATCCAAGACTGCACTCCCTTTGCTATGGGTCTCTTTTTTCCAAGAAGGCGCCTTACGGAGAGCACTCTTTCGTGTTTGTCAATTTCTTAGCCTTCCTTTCCTCGGTTCCAAGGAATTAGAAGTTAGACCACTAACAGGCCTCAGTAGGATGAGATCAGTGTGTCCAGGAATTGGCACGACAGCCATGCCCCGGTCTGACGCATGTCTTTATCCACCTTTGAATACAGTGGTATTTGGATGATACAATATCTCACTAGGGGGTTTCACGTATACATCCTGATTCTCCCATTGAAAGTGTTTTACTCTGGTCCTAGTGAGGAGAATGCACTGGCTTCTCTCACTTATCCAAATCTGATCAATCTGGAGAGAAACTGACAAGACCAGGAAAAAAAAGAACAGGGAAAAGGCAGGCTAGATCCCTTCTCATTGTTCTTCTTAGTGGGAGGCACTTCATTATGGATGTCAAGTTGGTGCAAGTGCGAGACCCAAGGCAGAGAAGATGCTCTCTAGGGCATAGTCTCTACTGCAGTCGATTGTTGCTACCCCTTGCAGCTTCAGACCATGATCGATTTGGTCTCAGCAGCAAAGAACTCATTCCTTTAGTTGCCTCCATTTGCTCCCACTCAATGGCCACTATGTGACATCTTGTCTCAGATGACCATAGAGGGGAATGTTCATTGGCCTCCTCTTTTTTGTGTCCTCCAGCCTTGGCTGAACCTGAGTTGATGTCTGGTATCCCTTACAGCTCCCTCCATTGTCCCTGGAGTGCTATGATCTTCAGGAAGACCGGAACGCTGAGCTCATAAATCTGGAGATGCAGGCAGTAGTACTAGCACTGCATGATTGATCAATAAGTCTTGTAGAACAAGACTGTGACAACATGGGAAAGGTATGCTCAGACATTTTCAAAGTGGTCGCATGTCTATGATACAGAGGGGTAATCAATTCAGACGGTATGAATGACGTGGCAGTGAGGGTGCTGCTGTTTTCTCTAGCAATGAAAAAATCTTGCTTTAAAAAGCACATATCAGGCAACTCAATGTTCTGCTGGACTCTCTACACAGGTAGGATCAAGTGTTATCATTGGAGTCAATGTTCAATAAGAAAAATTTTTTTTGTTCTCTATGTTAATGCCTAGAGACACCCCACATGGACCTATGTGTGACCAGGTCATCTGCCAGGCTTATGCCTTTGGCCAGAACCTCTTCCCCCTTAGAGGATATTACGGCACATGAAGTCTGGACTCTGTCAGTTGCACCCTATGGCGGAATAATGCGATACCAGACATAGTGACAAATGTTAGGCAGTTGGTTGGAAATCTTTGACCACCTTTGGCCGGTTATATCTCAAAGACATGACTGAAGACAATGGTGCTTTGGACTCTCTGGGAGGAGGAGTCATAGCAAGTAAAGCCACCTTTCCAAAGTAACTGTTTTTCCCTTTCACTCTTTAGATAATATGTTAAAACTAAAGAGAGAAATAAGAGCAAGTGTTTCAGTAGAGTGAAACCAATCTTCCTTTAACAGATTTTGTTAATACAGAACCTGCCAAAGTTCACTAAAACAGCAATAAATAGGGCTATTGGGGACTGTGATGATGTAGAGACATTCACATTTAATGTACAGAAAAGCCAGTATCTGAATGCTGATGGCTCACTCATGGACTCACTCCAGTGGAATCCTATCACTCAGCATGAAGGCCTTAACCCTTACGCCGCCGATGTCACCATTCGGCGACGAAGTGGCTCACCGCAGATGTCACCATTCGGCAACTAACTAGAGTGACCAAACTCTGATACTCTCATTCAAAGCCAGCGATAACTGTCATAGTTCCAGTATTCACTGATGCATGCCTCATAGCCATTAGCTTTGTCAGAGCGGTGTTCAGTCAAGCGTTTTTATCCATTTCTGTTGATAAGTTTTTTCATTCACTATGGCGTCACAACCAAGCACTT
The DNA here is from genome assembly GCA_016801955.1 of Conus betulinus. Lineage (NCBI taxonomy): Eukaryota > Metazoa > Mollusca > Gastropoda > Neogastropoda > Conidae > Conus > Conus betulinus. The sequence goes on from JADBJO010004893.1 coordinate 65,011, forward strand.
CAGGCACTCGGCCTCACTGTGCATTTACTACTGATCAGGTCTGTTGATCCTGATTCGGATCAAGAGCCCTCAGATGGTGACCAGGATACATTATCCGACAACAAAAGCTCAACCGAGTTGGAACAAAGCGTGGCTGACCCAGCTGGGCCCATGGCTAGCAGAAGGGGGCGAGGGGCAGACAGGCACACTGTTGGCGACGAGCCAACACAAACTAATGCTGATAGCGGTTTCAAAACTGATAGTGGTGTGAGTGAGACGACTGACTGTAAAACGGTGGGGGTGAGTAACACGGAGGGCTCAGAGACAAGCGAATACAAGCACAAAGGCGTCAAGGTCGAAGGGGGCGTGGCACAGTGACACATGGCAGAGGTGCGCACCTGCAGCAACGGCAAACTAGGCCAGCCACAGAAAAGTTTAACATGTATGACTTTGTTTTCATACAAATCATTGCTATCAAAAGTAAGAATGAACTACAGTGTGTGTGTGTGTGTGTGTGTGTGTGTGTGTGTGTGTGTGCGCGTGTGTTCCCTTTTTCTTTCTTTCATGTGTGTACTACTGGGGCAATAATTGTGTGTGTGTGTGTGTGTGTGTGTGTGTGTGTGTGTGTGTGTGAGCGTGTTGTAGTATGGTGTAAGAGAGTTTGATATGTGTGTGTGTATGTGTGTGTGTGTGTGTGTGTGGGTGTGTTTTCCTTGTTTTTGGGGGGCATAAGTTGTTTGTGTGTGTGTTGTGTGTGCGTGCGCTATTCCCTCTTTGTGTAAAAAGTGATGTGTGTGTGTGTGTGTGTGTGGTTTTTTTTTTTGTGTGTGTGTGTGTGTGTGTGTGTGTGTGTGTGTGTGTGTGAGAGAGAGAGAGAGAGAGAGAGAGAGTGTTGTGTTGTTGTGGTGTGTGTGTGTGTGTGTGCGTGTGTGTGTGTGTGTGAGCGTGTTGTAGTATGGTGTAAGAGAGTTTGATATGTGTGTGTGTGTGTGTGGGTGTGTTTTCCCTTGTTTTTGGGGGGCAAAAGCTGTTTTGTGTGTGTGTGTGTGTGTGTGTGTGTGTGTGTGCGTGCGCGCTATTCCCTCTTTGTGTAAAGATGTGTGTGTGTGTGTGTGTGTGTGTGTGTGTGTGTGGTGTGTGTGTGTGTGTGTGTGGGTGTGTGTGAGAGAGAGAGAGAGAGTGTTGTGTTGTGGTGTGTGTGTGTGTGTGTGTGTGTGTGTGTGTGTGTGTGTGTGTGTGTGACTGCTTTTCTGCATCACAGCACAGACAGTAGAAATAGTGTCATTTGCAGTTGTAAAATTCTTTTTTTTTTTTCATTCTGTCTGAAAACTGAACCCTGGACACACTCACAAACTTGATATTTGCCTGTCTATTGTGCACTGGCATCACCAGTTTTCTGATTTGGAGTATATGGTTTTGAAGCTGTATTTTTCATTGTTCTGATGGATATTACATACTTTCTGGTCTTCATTTGGTGAGTGGAATATTTTTCCTTCCTTGTTCAGAGTTTGTTGGCATGCTTACTTCTTTTTCATGTTGAGATGAAAGACAAACATTCAAAATTTATTTTGCTTTTTTTTTTTTTTTTTACCTTGAAATTACTAAAAAAAATTTGAAATTGTTTTTTACTTACCATTACTAACATATTATAATATTACAAAAATGCACTTTTTCTCCTCCATTTAAAAAAAAAAAAAAAAAAAACACAGAATGAAAATTAGTTTTCTAGTTCCTGAGATATCTGCATTTCACACATGCTGGTATGAAATTACAGTTTTTCGCAAAAAATGGCTAGTGATGGGGATTCATCCAAAACAGAACATCCAGCGGTAAAGTGTGAATATCATGTGTGCAGTATCACCCTGTGGCGGGGTAATCAAAAATGGTCACACACGTAATGTTCTCATCCCCAGCTGATGCATTTGTACCATAGTGTTCAAGTACTTCGGCTGTTCGGATGATCCCTGAGTCTTTTAGCCAGGGTACGACAACAACAACAAGCTACATAAAGATCTGGTTACTTGTTTAGTCTTTCTCGCCTTAAAAAAAAAAAAGGTGGAGGGGTTGATTTGGGGCATTAGAACACTAGTAACAGAGAATGACTTTGTGCACTTAAAGCAAAGTTATTATGACATCCATCAGAAAAAAGTGGCAGTTATGTGACCCAGTGATGCTTAGGAACTAGAAGAGAGAAAGAGAAAGAGAGAGAGAGAGAGAGAGAGAGACAGAGAACACACACACACACACACACACACAGAGGAATACAGGAGTAGTCTCCCGTGGTAGACACCTAATAACTTCACTTCCTTCACCATAATTCAGCTTTCTCCTTTGTGTTGACAAGGGAATATGCTCTTTTGCTCTCTCTGTTCAAGCACTTTACAATGGATCCTCAGAAGCGTTCCTATGACTCATGCCTTTCCTGCTAAGAAAGAGAACCCATCTCAAGCACAAAATTACAAAGAATTACGGCTAGCCTCTGCTCTACAGTTGCCATCGTAACAAAACGCCTTGGCGCATCCCAATTTATCCACCGTTTTTACTCCATCAGTCTAAGACTCTGCAGTTCCTGTCGATGACCAGTGTCAACTCTCAACAAACATGAGACCTGTGTCATCTGCATGGCTGCTCAGCCTTCAATCCTTCTAGTGCATGCAAGTGTTGGCCAACTTCAACATGGCAGCTCTGTTTTCGGCTTCATTCTGATGGTCCACCAGTTTCGGCGAAGGTTGCAACCAACACTCCCTGTTTCACTGCTTCAGCTTTGGTCCCAAAGACAGTGGAGACAGACCAATATTTTGAGTGGGTTTTTTTTTGTGTGTCTCTTTGGATACACAGTTCTGATCAGTTATTTTTTATGTTTGCTATTGGCCTAGTTTTGTAAAGTAAACAGTGCTCAGTGGCAATTTAACTTTTGTTTGCAGGGCCTTTTGTGTTTTGAAAGCACTGGTGTTCCGTAATACCAAAGAGATAACAGCATTCATTTTGTGGGTGTAATTGTTTATAACCCTTATTCCACAAATAGGGTAAGTCTATTTTGGATTATTTCTTTGTTAGGTCTTTTGTTAATAGACTTAAGCTTACTAAGTTATCTATTAGGCATGAACACTTTTCTAAATTATTACATTTTGATTTAGCATGTTATTTATTCAGTGACTCTAAATTTCATTTTGGATCAACTTGAAAACTAGAGGATTTAACCCGCTGACTGCGGTGGAACACGATCGTGGCTTTACCGCCCGACTGCGTTGGGCCACGATCGTGGCTCAGACGAGAACCGTTATACCACCACTGCTAAACATCCGGGTTGATCAGTTCACGTGACTTGCTAGTATCCATTGTGCACCGGCAAGCCTTGTCAGTCAGTTATCTCGAAGTTTTTTGTCGGTTTTGACTGAAATAATGAGTAAATCAGCGACCGAGTCGAGCAGGAGATGCGTGGAAGTGGCACGAGTGAACAATCAGTTGCCGAAGGCTGTAGTAACGAAAGCGAAGCAGGTGAGTGGATGAACTTTGATTATTTTGTTTGTCGAGTGATGGAACACATGCTGCGTGCAGTCATTGGTTATTTTACATTTGTTGGTCTGCCACATGAAGGAAGGGGGGACGAACGGGGGTAAGGTACATGGTTACTTACAGGAGTGATAGGCTTTGGCCTGATCAAACTAGAAGATCGTTTCTGGGTGATTGTAGGTGTTTTGAAAGCACTTTAGACATTAGTAAAAGTGGTGATTTGAAGAGAACAATTTACAACTTTTGTTTGTTTATTTTTTTAGTTTGGAAACAGTGTGAGCGTGTCACGAGTGGGCGTGCCTTCAATGAAAGCTATAGCCCTGCCCCCTCCTTATATGCTAGTATTCAGATTTTATTCTTATTTATGATTTTATGCATGACTTCAATTTTCATAGAATGAATAAGTAATGATGGTCATTTTTTTTTCTTTCTGAAAATCAGAGACTAATTAGTGGAAACTGAGTCAAGCTCTCTGTAACATCTCTTGCACCATTATGAAACAATGAAATGAACAGAAGACTTAGGATATATGTTTTCTTGTGTGATCCAGAATCTGGAAGCACTACTGCAGAGGAGAGAGATGCTGAGAGTGAAGGAGTTGAAGAAAGAGGAACTGTACTGCTGGCCATCCTACTCATGTGCGCTGGCTGGGAATGTTCTGGATTGACGTGGGACTCTGCTCCAAGTGCTTTTCAACCTTCCACAGAAGACCAAGGCCCTAACTTTGTTCTGTGTCTTCCAAGGACATATTCTTCTTGTTTTCTCCAAGTTTCAAGTGTTTTTTGAGATTCAAGCAGGAAAACTGTGGTGTTTCAAACAATGTGGCTGACGTTTTGGATTACCTTTTCACCAATGTTCTGGATTACACTGTGAAGAATATCTTCAGCTGCCATCAGGGTACTGTCTTGTAATTATTTTTTTCAGATTCCTCATTATCTCTAGTTTACAAAAAAACATATAGTTTTACCTATCTAGCTTCAAGACAAGCCTGCACAATCCCCATTTCCTTATATAGTGAAATTCGATTGTCCGGATGCTGAATTATAGGTACACATCATTTGAGGCACAATTCATTATACATAGCTCAAGTCAAGAGAATTATCATCTTTCCCATGTTTCCAGCACATATTTGTCTTCATTTTATCTCAAGTCTGAAGTGTTTAGGTAGTACAGAAGAAAAACTGTGTCTCTCTCCTAACATTTGACTACTTTTCAAATAACTTTTTCAGAAATTTTGCCTGCTTATATTTTGAGGTCAGTCTCCAAGTAGGTACAACCTACAGTATTTTCAGTTATTTCACTAGATTCTACAACATCTCTAGTTTCTAAAAATGTATAGGTTTGCATATCTAGTGCAAATAATATGTCTGCAGAAGCCAAATTCTCAAGTGTGGTGTGTGATGAGTTTCCCATCCTAGATTTTAACTACATTTCTTTAAAGCATAAATTGTTATACAGAGCACCGTAAGGGTTAATATAACTTTGATAATGTTGACCTAGTAGTTAGCTATTGTAACTTTGTAAGATTATTTTTCTGGTGAATACATTATTCATCTAAAAGTACTATCAATTGATCTGTTAACGTTCCTGTCAACAGGGACGGAGCTGTTTTGATATTATTATGGTGAGTTACTTTTATTTTTCAGTTTTGGGAAAGATTTCCTTTCATTACCAGGGTCTTAATCCAAGTTATAAGATGTTTGGAAATGTACTTTATTGTAATTTGTAAATACTGAGACACATAAGAAGTTAGTGTATAGCTATTAAGTAGTGTTTATTGGTGTGTTTCAGGGGTTTTTCCCCCGGGTTTTCGTCAATACAAAGGCAGGGAATCACACACCAAAAGGACTGGACTCAGCTAAACTGCATGAGTGTGGTTCTGTTACACATGGTGCCCAATGTGGGGCCCCTGCTGTGGAACTGACATCAAGATTTCCAAGTGTTACCCCTATATCCTTTCCACCATCCATTTCCTTTAGACGCCCCCCCCCCCCCCCCCTTTTTTTTTTTTTCATCATCTGCTACCCAGTGATCTGTAAAAATTTCCAAATATCACCCCCCATCCTTATCCCTTTCACCTTCATTTTTTTTCTTCCGACCGAAACCCCCCCCCCACCTCCCCCACTCGAGGATCACCATGCTGAGGAGATTGGGTGTCTAGGGATGAAAAGAGGCTTCTTGAGCCTTCAGGACTTTGGGCGTGAAACCGAAGGCTGATACCAAGGCAGAGCTGGAACACTGGATGCAGGCTTACTTGGCTTCAAATTCAACTGCAGCGGGGTCCTGGGCTGTGAAGCAGGAAAACAAAGTCGATGGAGCAGCACTTCCCGACGTGTGGCAACATCAACCTCGCATCTCATCATTCAGCAGCAGCTGCGGCAAAGACCCGGAGGCAACATATGATCTCTGGAAGTATGACGTCTCCTGTCCCCAGGGCCAAGTCATCTACAGTGACTCGGTCATCCTGGAATCCATCAGGAGGTCTCTACAGGGTGAGGCCGCGAGGGTTGCGATGTGGCTGGGGCCAAAGGACAAGCTCTTGTAACTTCTCAGCAAATTTGAGTGTCTATGAGACAGTGCAGCTGCTACAGACAGTTCTTGCAGAATTCTACAGCACCCGCCAGCGTGAAGAAGAAGACACACAACACAGTGGGGCTGTTGGCTGGAAGATCTGCTGGCCAGGGCTATACAGGATGGCCAGGTTGTCTCAGCACAGGCCAAAGAGATGTTACGCTGCATGCTATGCACAGGTCGGAGGCCAGACCTCAAGGATCGTACAGCCCACAAGTTTGACACGGTCCAAGATGATGATGAACTGCGCAAAGCCATCCATCAAATAGAGCAAGACATTCGACCCATTCGCAAGGCAAAGACAGCCCAAACTGATCCACCAGACAATATTGCAGCTCAGTTGAAGAAGACTGACAGAGTGAAAGGAAAGAAAGAACTGTTCATGGTGTGTGCTGTGTGTGTGTGTGTGTGTGTTTCTCTGTCTCACTGTCTGTCTCTCTCTCTCTTCTAGTTCCTAAGCATCACTGGGTCACAGTCACAATCTCATTCATTGTTTTTGGCACATCCAAGCATATATGACCCTGTACAATTGGAGCATGTTTATTATCACATCCACTGAGAATGGCATTGTAATATTTAATTCTATCATTGTTTTTTACCTATATTTTTTTAAAAACCATTAGGGAATGGTGCTATGTATTTGAGCATTTCTGTTACCAGTCTATGTTATCTTATCCACTGATAACTTGGGCATTTTTGTGGACACATCTATTGCAAATAGCTCTTTAGTCCTTTATTAGTATATCTTTAGCCCTGTACAGTGGTGTTTGGACACACGTTTTTGTTTGCTCGTTACTACTGGGATCTTGGTAATCTTAAATCTAGAATCTTGTGCCTTGACATGCTCTTATATTTTGCATGAGTACATACTTGTTATATATGCTCCATACACTTACCTGGCAACAGTGTATATTAGCTCTTTTTATCAGATTAACTTAATGTTCTTGTGTACTCACATTAGTCTAATGAATTTTGGTGCAATATGTTGTATCTCTGTGATAGCAGCACTACACATTTGGCATTACCATTATCATGGCAATCAGTGAATGGCTTTGTGATAATTCTGATCATGCTTATTTGACAAGCACATAGTGGAAGATCTCTATGCTTTGAACATCATTATCATTATCACATCCACTTAAGAATGGCATCGTGATTTTATCTAGCACTGAACACATTCATCACGTAACTGCTCTATGTCCCTGGAGCACTTGTGCTACCTAAACCATTGTTTTTTTAAAATCAACTTGGTATTTTGTGGACACATCCATCAAGGAATGGCTTTGTTGTCATCATTTTGAAATATTTTTGCCCTGTACAGTTACGTTCAGACACTCTCACATCGGTATACCCCTTATTATAGGGATCATGGCAAAATTACCACTGGAATTTTGTGCCTTGGCATGCCCTTTTATTATTGCTCATGT
>JADBJO010004893.1:77500-172500 GCA_016801955.1 Conus betulinus
TGGCAAAGAGGTCCCAATCTGCTTTGTTGAAACTGAGGCGCTCTGGTAAAGACTCGTTCTCTGTATTCGTACACCGAAGCAACACAGGAAAGTGGTCACTACCATGCAGGTCCTCATCAACCTCCCAAACAAAATCCAAAACAAAGATGGGTCACAGACAGAAAGATCCAGACAAGATTTGGTGCCATTAGCAGAGTGAAAGTAAGCTGGCGATTTCTCTCATTCAAGACACTCAAATCAAACTCCTAAAAACACACCAGCCGCAGTGGCGAAGTGGTTAGCATCGCGGACTCCCGGCTGGGAGGTCATGGGTTCGAATCCCATCAGAGCCATGTGGGTTTTTTCTGCCCTGACCAGCTCCTACCCAGAGTGGAATTCGCTGCGGACTCAGTTGGGAAGACTGGGACCACACAGTCCAGTTTCATCCATTTAATGGATGCATTTCTGAGAGTGTTGCTCAAATTTCCTGACCAACACTGCAGGTGCCTGTATCTCTCGGGCCTGGTTGACACCGGGATATATTATGAAAGAAGCATAGAGTACAGCCCTGTCATGTAGTCTCAGACCAAAATTGAAATCCGTAGCATCATCTTCATCATCCTCATTCTCATCGATCAGCATAAAAAAAAAAGTCTCAACTTCTGTGGCCCTTCATGTCCTGCTCTCATGGTGACCTCCATTTCGATGTCCTCTCCACATCTGTGGCCTTGGTTTGGTTCTGTCAGGGTCACCGGTATCGGTGAGTCCATGGGGTCCGTCGTTGGACGGACGTGTGGCGCCCTCCGAAGAGAGAGCTCACTCGCGTTGGCTCCGCGACTAAGCAATTATTGTCGTCAGTAGGTGGTGTCCTGCGTATGTTAGATCAGAACGGGCGCCACTGAACACCACCGAAGTATATTTTCTACTTTTCACAAGAAAATGTAGCTTGTTTTGCTCTTTCATGATTTTCTTTTGCTTCTTAGGTGGCACCTTTAGTTAGTTTTTTTGAAAACTCAACAAACATACTATGGTATTGCACACCAGCCTTTTTCTGGAATAGCATTTTTCTTAAAACCGAAAAGGCAGACGAGTATAATATATATATATATATATATATATAAATTATATACCTTACCTGCTGGCACTCAGGGAGGATGTCATGTGCTGACGAAGGCAAATAAGGCCGAAAATTTCATTTACAACCAGGACAGTTTGTTGTCCTTGTGTCTTTTCTCTTTTGGATACATATATATGAAGGAAGTGGCAGTAGTTATGTGTGGGTAGTTGTGAAAGGTGTGTGGGTAATGTTAATAAGGGAGGGAAGGGGAGGGAAGATTAATGGGTGATACCCATACAGGCCAGAGCCTCCATGTCTTCAGTCATATCTCTGAGTTAGAACCTGCCAAATGTTGTCGTCGTTTTCCAGCCTTCTGCCCAACATGTTGGTAACCACAATATTCCACCAGAGGGCACAAATGGCCCTGACCAATGTGCCTTGATATTCTCTCTGAGGGAAGAAGTTTATGGTCAAAAGTCGTAAGCCTGGCGGATAACCTGTTTAAGCAAAGAGCTTATTGTCTGGGTCTTGCAGCCGCACCAAGTCTCCCATGCTACAAGCGCAAATCACAGGAGGTGGACTCTCGTCTTCTGAAGGAAGACCTTCAGCACTCTGACAGGACAGTTAATCTACTCCACTTTCAAAACACCTGGGCCTGATACCAGATGAAGATGGGCCAACAGAGTTAAGTTACTCGTCAGAATCGCTCTTTGGGCTTGGCTAGGGAAGTAGGACACGTGGACAGGGACACCAAGCCATCATTATGCCACCACAGAGACCATGGTCTGGAGAGGGCATGAATCTCACTGACCTTGCATGCAGATGACAGGGGTAATCAGAAAGCACCTTTTCAGAGTGAGATTGATGACAGAGCATTCAGTGAAAGACTTGAAGTGCTCCGAGGCCAGATACACCAGGACTAAACGAAGGCTCTATTTAGGATACATTCTTAGTCTTGGGGAGCCCAGTGCAGCGTAAGAAATCAGTTCGGACAAAACGGGATCATGGCTAATGTCAACGTCTGTCCATAAGTAAGAAGATCTTAGCAACAGTGAATCTGAAACCCCTCAAAGCACTTGCCTTCCTTCCAGAGATCTGTAGATCTTCTATAAAATGCGCAATATCCTCAATTCTGGACTCTGCCAGAGAGATACCAGACTGCAAGTACCGTTTGGAAAAATAATTCTCCAATTATAGTGGGATCAGCATGTCACCTCCACGTCTGTGGCTGAATCAGAATTTTCTTCGGTGAGGAGAGAGAGATTGGGACCATCATGAGCAGGGAAATCAGCAAGTTTATCCAGCTATTTGACCACTTCAGGGTGGAAATCAGAATCAAGAGCTCTTTGGATGCATTGTTTAGGACTGCTGGAATAAGGGGAGATGGGAAAATGCATATGCAAACATCCCCTCCCAAGATATCGACAGAGCGTCCACAGCCTAACTAGAGAGTCTGGAACTGGTGAGACAAACACTGCGAGCTGACTGCTCCACCTGTTGCGACCAATTCCATGTGAGAAATCCCCAGACACTAACATACTGATTGGAAGACCTTCTTGTTGAGCAATCACTTGGATGGTAACATCTGATCCTTCCTTGATAGAGTGTCCGCCAAGATGAATTTCCCTAGAATATGTCTAAAAGAACTGATATTTTCAAATCTTTGCGAAACATTGCGAAACATGAGGACCAACACTGCCAAATCATTCAACTGTCTGGAGTGGGTTCCCCCTTGATTCCGCAAGTATGTTACCATTGTCGACATGTCAGAGCATCATTCATTCAATATGCCCATCGCACCCAGTGAAGCATAGGCCATTGACGACCTTTCACCATCGCACTCTGTTCTGGGCTGTTCTAGCCATTCCAGTCCAGTTGGTCCCTTCTTGCTTCAACTCAGCCTCAGTGTCTCACCTCCAGCTGTTGTGAGGCCGGCCTCTCTTCCTCTTTCCCTGCGGTTTCCAGGTCAGGGCTTGGCGTGTGGTGCTGGACGCTGGCTTCCTGAGGGTGTGTCCGATCCAGCCCACTTCTTTCTCAGTATCTGTTTGGCCACTGGTTCCTGTCCTGCATGCTCCCACAGATCTTCATTTCAGATCTCCTGCCATCAGATTTTGTAGATGCGCCTCAGACAGGTGTTGAAAAATGTCTGAATCTTTTGTTGCATCATCTGTGTTGTCCGCCATGTCTCACATCTGTAGAGCAGAAATGATTTCACACTGGATTTGAAGATGCGGGTTTGGTTCTTATGCTGATTCCTCCAGATGCCCAGATGTTCTTGAGTATGACGAAAGCTGATCTTGCCTTGCAAATTCTGGCTGTGACGTCTCAGTCTGTGCCTCCCTGTTGGTCACTATGCTTCCCAGGCAGACAAAAGACTCCACCTCCCTGATGGGCTCTCCACCGACTGTGACTGATGTGTTTGCAGTGGTGTTGATTTTCATCAGCTCGGTCTTCTTCCTGTTCATCTTGAGCCTGTCCTGGCTGATGTGGTCTCCAGGCGAGTGGTCTTGTCCTGCATCTGGCTGTGGCTGTGTGACAGGAGCGCGCCAGGTCGTCAGCGAAGTCAAGATTGTCAAGCTGCGTCCAGAGTGTCCACTGTATACCGTTGTTCCTGCCTGTTGTAGTGGTCTCCATGATCCAGTTGATGACCAGGACCAAGAGGAAGGGCGGCAGCAGGCACCCCTGTCGATCTCCGGTCTTCACCTTGAAACTTTCGGACAGCTAGCTGGCGTGGGTAATCCTGCAGTTCATGTCCTGGTAGGTGCACCAGATGAGGGAGATGATCTTCTCGGGGACTCCTTAGTGCCTCAGCAGCTTCCACAGCCTCTCTATGTCCACACTGTCAAAGGCTTCTTCTCATAATCTATGAAGCTGATGTAGAAGGAGTTCCACTCCAGCGACTGCTCCACAATGATGCGCAGGCTGGCAATCTGGTTGGCACATGATTTGTCCTGCCGGAAGCCTGCCTGCTGGTCTCGGAGCTTGGAGTCAACAGCCTCCTTCCTCTCCAGTAGCAATCTGTTTAGAATCTTGCCTGACGTTGACAGGAGCATGATCCCTTGGGAGCTGCTGCAGTCCCTAAGGTCTCCTTTCTTCGGCAGCTTGATAATGATTCCTTCTTTCCACTGGGCCAGTACCTCCTCCTTCTCCCAGACCTTGCTGAAGAGGCTGTATAGCATGCTGACAACTGTCTCTGTGTCTGTTTTGATGGCTTCTGCCGGTATCTCATCCAGCCCTGCAGCCTTCCCATTTTTCAAAGTCATGATGGCCTTCTTGATCTCTGCCTTTGAGGGTTTGCCGCAGCTGATGGGCAGTTCTGACTCTGCGGGGGGGATGTCTGGTGTGTGTCAGGGGCGGGGCGGTTCAGCAGCTGCCTGAAGTGTTCTGCCCATCGTTTCAGCTGTTCCTCAGTTGTTGTCAATGGGTTTCCGTTCTTGTCCTTCACTGGCTTGTCCGTCTACTGGAACTTGCCCGTCAGCTTCTTGGTCACCAGGTACAGGTCCTTCAGGTTCCCCTGTCTGGCCAGGTCATCAAAGTAGTCCCTCTTGTCCTTCTTAATGCTCCTCTTCACTCCTCTGTTTACTGCTGTGTGCTCTTCCAGTGCCTTTGCCTTAGCTGCTCTTGTTCAGCTTGTGTTCAGCGCAGTTTTCTTCTCTCTCCTTGTTTCCAGCTTGTGGATGGTGTCTGCAGAGATCCATTCCTTGTGCTGGGTCTCCTTCTTGCCAAAGATCTCTTCACATGTGTCGTGCTAGAGCCTCTTGCAGTGTTACCACTGTGTCTCAATGTCCATCTCAGCAGTGTTACCACTGTGTCTCAATGTCCATCTTAGCGTCTTCTATCAGGTCTTGTAGCGGCTGGAACCTGTTGGAAAGGCTGATCTGGAATGCTGCTTGTGTGTCCCTGTTTCTGAGCAGTCCAACATTGTACCTTGTCTGTGTGTGTGTGTTGGTGTTGGTGAATCTCTTGAGGCGAAGTCTCACTGTTGTTAAAAGGAGGTGTGGTGGTCTGATGACACGTCAGCACTTCTCATCACTCGTACACATCCCACCATGATCTCTTAAACTTGCAGCTAATGCAAATGTGGTCAATCTGGTTCTTCGTGACATGGTTCGGGGATCTCCATGTGGCCTTGTGGATGTGCTTGTGTGGGAAGATGCTTCCTTCTACCACCAGCCGGTTCAGGGCGCACAGGTCTGCAAAGCACTCACCATTCTCGTTTATCTGTCCCAATCTGTGTGTCCCCATGATGATGTCCTCGTAGTCTGTGTTGTTCATTCCAATCTAGGCCTTGAAATCTCCCATCAGTATGGTTATATCCTTTGCTCCTCTTCTGTCTATCACTGTCTGTATTTGCTGGTAGGAGTCATCTTTCTCCTCTTCTTCCGCATTATTGGTGGGAGCATAGCAATGGATGATGTTCAGCCTGATGTCATTCTTTTTCGTGGTAAACTTGGCTGTGATAATGCGGGAGTTGACAGGTTCCAATCCAATGAGTGCCCCTTGTGCCTCCAGTGCCAGCATCAGGGCCACACCCTCAGTGTGGGGGGCTCCATCCTCTGTGTGTCCTGAGTACAGCAGGTATTCTCCAGATGAAAGTCTCAGCTGTCCTGACTGTAGCCACCTTGTCTCACTCAATCCTAGCACTCCGATCTTGTAGTTTTTCATCTCTCTCGCTACTTGGATGTTTTTTTTCTGTTTCATACATCGTCCTGATGTTCCATATGCTACTCTCGTTGTTGTCCTGGGTGTTAGAAGGGGAGTCAGCCTTGCAGCTTCCTTTCAACTTTCACTGCAACGCGTCCTAAGTCTCCGGGATGGAGATCCTTCCTTGCCCAGGTGAATCTTCTGGTTCGTTGTCGTCGATGCTTCTGCAACGTCTTTTTTACAGGTAGGGAGGGTTGGGAGGGTTGTTAGCCCCTATGCAAACCCCTTTATCCCTCCAGGCAAGGTGGTCCTGCCTTAGTCGCCTCTTACGACATGCATGGCAGGGCAGTGGGTCTTTTCTATGCCCAACCCACAGGGCGAATGTCAGAGCATACTGTGACCATTTTTCCTTTCAAGAAATGGGACTACTAGCAAAGAGCTAACAAGACCGCTAGCATCTCCAAAAGATTTAACTCTCTTGGGACGAAGAAACCCCTGATCAGGACCCCAACTCACAAGTTTCAGACTCATTTCTGCTGATCCATGATCAAGGTGTTTGAACATGAATATAGATGTGTCCAAGATGAGGAAAAGGAGAGAACTGATTTGTTTTGGAGTGTAGTGAGCTGATTACGTGTCACTTTAGGGAGACAACTCATATTTTCCTGTAGGTTGAGTAGAGTGTGTCCACACTCTACACTTGATATTTTGGTGGGGAGATTCCGTATATTCCACATAGAGGGAGAAAAATAATTGTTTGGTCAAGAAAGTGTGAAGAAATTACATTTACCAGCAGATACTATACAAAACATCTGAACATAACAAATTATCCATAACATGTTCTCTTGAAATAAAATGAAAATTATGAAAACCAACAAACAAAACAAAAAACTCTCTCTTAATCCCCAGTCAGCTCCTGCCTATCAATGAGCATGCTATGGACTCCAACTGGAAGCCAGAAACCAGGCAGTCAAATTTCATCCATTTGATAGATGAGTCTCGGAATGAGTCGACTGATTTTCCTGACCGACACTGCAGGTGTACCAGGACATACTATGAAAGGAAGCCTAGAGTACTGACATGTAATGTTGTCTCTGACCAAGATGGAACCATCTTGATCATCAATACTCATCAAGATTTTAATTTAAAGAAAGGGCATCTTGTGCCCCATTATGCCCTGTTCTAACTGTGACCCTGGTTTCAATCTCTTCTCCATAATTATTATAGCCTAGGACAAATCTGTATCAAACTCTGGCAGGTTCATGGGGCCTGTCATTGTTTGAACAAGGCAGTGGTCTCCAGATGGGAAGGCACTTGCTCTTGATGATTACCTGACTGGATAATTACTGTCATCAGAAGGGGGCTTAAGAAATGAAGTCCTGCATACAGATCAAAAACAGGCACCACTGAACACCATGAAGATGGTTCAACAGCAGTGTAGGGTCTCCTCTGGTGGACTGCTGTGTGATGAACTCAAACTGCTTGCTCCCTGTGGACTGCTGTTCTGCAGCTTTGACAGAATCAACCTGAGTGTGGCTGGGTATGGGGAACTAGAATGAGCAGTATGGAAGTTAAGACTAAAAAAAAACAAAAACAAACACAAACAAAAAAAACTTTTTTCTTCTCTCGGATTTCAGTTTCTTCCTGTTCACTGCCTTCATATGAAGGGAGGCAAGTTTTATCACATCTACCATGCCATGGCTTGGATCATGGGGACGAAAGGCGTACGCTTTAAACTTTTTACACAAATGATTTGTCCCAAGGTCATCTGTCTCTCTAGGACAATTCCACATTTCGTTTTCATACAGGTTATTTGGAAAAGACTGATCATTAGCACATGGCATCTTGTCCTCTCTGCTCCAGCTCCTGTGGCTGCCATCCGCAACATGCATTGATTCAAACTAAAAATATGAAAATTGTTTCTTTATCTTGTATTGAATGTGACTAGCAAAACCACAGCCCCTGTAAAATAACTGTGGCTTGAGAACCACTGAACTGATGACAAGTCACACGCAAGTGCAGACCAAATGCATGTGTTTGAAATTGCTTCGAACTAAAGTAGCAATGGGTTAAGTGATCAAGGAGTGGGCAGCAGGTGTCTTGACACTGATGACAGGAACAGTTGTTGGATCTTCCCAGTAAAGGCGTATGATAACAACAGTCAGTTATAAAGATCAACAACACACACATATAGATGTACATCAAACTATAATCACTACCAGATTTTTTTTTTTTTTTTTAAAGTGTCATTTGAACTTGTGTGTGTGCACATGTGTGCAAGCATGCGCACGTGTGTGTGTACATGTGCCCAAGCATGTGTGTGTGTGATGTGTGTGCATGTGTGCATGTGTGTGTGTGTGCATTTCGTTGGTTTTTCTTTTAATTTGTTAACAGCAGCACTCCTGTTTCACAATTCCCTTTGGCACTCTACAAAATCAATCTAATACCTAATTGTATGTAACCCCAAAAACATGGTAGTTAAAAGGCTAACCTATGAATGCAAATACCCCTGTCCTACTCACTTTGTTGAAGGGCTGAGTGCAGACCACTTTGACTCTGTCCCATTTCCCAGAAGCCACAGTTTTGGACAATTTGTCGGTGGAAAACATTCTGACAGAGTTGCGGCTGTTACCACTGCGACTGTCGGCAGGACTCATGAAAGAGGAGGAAACAAGCAACACCTGTAGAAAATAATAATTATAATAAATATGAATGATAAAATATGAATAAGAATTATGATAAAAATAACAATAAGAATAATGCTAATAACAAAAATGATAGTATCAATCACAGTAATTTCCATAGTGACTTTTGATGAATTTTCCCTACAGTTTTTGACATTATAATCATTACTACTGTTATTATCATTATTAAAGGTGCCTTCAATGCTGTCTCAGAAGCCACAATACAACACCGTGTTGACAAGTTCTCTGCTGCTTGCAACTACTTCGGCTTGACAATCAATACGAAAAGACTGAAGTGATGCACCAGCCAGCCCCAGGAGAGCCATACATTGAACCAGTCATCAACATCACTTGACAGCAACTGAACGCGGTGGGTAAGTTCACCTACCTAGGCAGCACTCTGTCCAGAAACATTGTCATCAATGATGAGGTGGATGCCCGGCTCGCCAAAGCTAGTGCCGCTTTTGGCAGACTCCACAAGAATGTATGGAACAGGAAAGGCATCACCCTAGAGACTAAGATCAAGGTGTATCGGGCCATAGTTCTCACCACACTGCTCCATGGCTGTGAAACATGACAGCTTACCAGTGTCTCGCCAGTAAACTGAACCATTCCACACCACTTGCCTCAGAAGACCCATGCATTAAGCGGCGGCACACAAGACTCCAGACACTGAGGTCCTCACTTGTGCTGGCCTGCCTAGCATCTTCACCATCCTGATGCAGTCACATCTTCGCTGGGCAGGTCATGTAGTTCGCATGCCAGACCATTGGCTGCCAAAAGAAACTATTGTTTGGCAACGTACAACAGGGCAAACACTCTCATGGAGGCTAGAGGAAGCATTTCAAAGACAGCCTCAAATCCTCCCTGAAGGCCTTCAACATCAGCCACACAACATGGGAGCAGACTGCCCAGGATAGAGATGGGTGGCGATCAGCTGTCCACAAAGGTGCAGAGACCTGTGAAAGCAACAGAACTGCTGCAGCTGTGCAACTCAGGATGATCAGAAAGACCAGTGTCAACAGATCTCCAGCTGCAGCCACCATCCCCTGTCCGTACTGTGATAGATCTTTCCAGGCACAGATCAGCCTGACCAGCCTTCTACGCACTCACCCCCGATGTCAGGATGACTCAATGGGTCTTCGTCATCTCGATGGACAACAAACAATTTCCATAGTGACTTTTGATGACTTTTCCCTATAGTTTTTTTTCATATTATAATCATTACTACTGTTATTATCATTAATATTATTTACTTGTTCCCTGCCTGGAACAAGTGTCACTCGTAGTGAAAACCAAAAATCACTACGCCCATATACAAGTGTGTCCCATATTAACTCGTTCCCTGCCTGGAACAAGTGTCATTCGTAGTGAAAACAAAAATCACTACGCCCATATACAAGTATGTCTCATAGTAACTTCATCACGGAAAGCGGAAAAATCTAAGCAGGAGACAACCATGTAAAATGTTTCTGACCATAGGATATGCAAATTGCAAGTTGAGAGGTTAGAGCCAATTAGCATATTCATGATGGCAGTGCCACTTAGCACATCATCGACTCGTCCCATTTTCAATCAATGTACTGCGCTTGAGAGTTAGATGAAATTCTCAAACGAACAAGACAGTGGCGAAGAAGACCTTGGAGGATCGGATCCTAATATTAGTGATGAGGAGGAGACAGATGAGAATCAGCACCAATCACTTTTATCAAAAACAGATGCTGGTGATGATGTCGATCCTTTGTTCACCTCACACGATAGCAGTGAGGAAAGCAACGCTAGTGAGGGTGGAGAAGCAGAAATGGCAGATCCTGTTGCCATCAACATGTACTGCACCCCCTCCTGTCATGAAGGGATGGGGTTGTGAACATGGTAGGGTTTCAGGACGACGGCGAGGGTCCCGTGGAAGCTGCTTGGGGCGTGGCATGGGGCATAGTCAGCAACAGCTGATCAGAGAATGGAGAGAAGCTGATGTACAGCTCCCCAACCCTGGTGTTGTTTTCACTGGAAATCCCGGTGTTAAGTCCCATCTCATCCCCCTCTCACACAGGTCCCCTGGGCAACCTATTGGTGTTCCAGATCGTCCTCAGGGGACCTACTGGTGTCCTACATCGTCCCCCGGTGTGAAAATCAGTGTCCTAAATTGTCCCCCGAGGAAATTTCTGGGCAGCCCCTCCCCCCCGTGCTGTCTGGTCTCCCCTGAATTCACTATTATGCCTGTCCCAGAAGGTCTATCTCCGTGTCTGCATCTCTGTTCTCTCTCTCTCTCTCTCTCTCCGTCTCTCTCTCTCTCCGTCTCTGTATGTCTGTTGGTCTCTCTCTCTTCGTCTCTCTCACATTCTCTCTCTCTCTGTCTCTCTCTCTCCCACTCCCTTCTCTGTCTCTGTTTCTCTCTCTCCCTCTGTCTGTCTCTTTCTCTGTCTGTCTCTCACTCTCTCTATATGTGTGTGAGAGAGAGTGTCTGTGTGTGTGTTTATGTTTTTTTGTGTGTGCGTCGAAGACACGATTGATTTTTGTGATCTAAAAATATAGAACCTTTTCAGTCAAATAGGTTTTTTTGTTTTTTTATAGAGGCCATAACTGGTTTTATGCACAAATTTTTAAACTGCAAGCTGTGTGTAAGGAATATTCTACGATTGAAAGTTTGTGTCAAATTTCGGATTGCAAGTTGTGTTTTTTTCTTAAATTATGATGACAAATTCTCTTTGTGTGTGGAAAAATCTCATTTAGTTAAAATGTGTCTGCATGGAAAGTTGACAGTTTATATCAGATTTTTTATTTTGTAATGATGTAAATTTTTACCTCCCCATATTTTGGACATCTAAAATGTGTACTGAAGCCTGAATTAAACCACTATAATTAAAAATTTCTTAATCATAGAGACGAAGTTTCAAGTTTTTACTTAACTCACTTGAATGTCTGTGTCTTGAAGGTTTTATTAATAGTAAACATGTCCCTATGATACAACTGACTGCTGTGCCAGCCAGCTTCAAAAATATGTAAGAAATACAAATTTTTTAAGACAAAACTGCATGAGAGATGATTTGTTTGCAGTGTTCAGTTGCTGGCTTTGCAGTTCGCTCAAGGGGTATATAAATGAAAGTTTGGCATACGCTGATTCAGTGTGCAACACTCACTCACTCAGTGTTCAGTGTTGCTTGCTCACTGCTGTCTGCTGCTTCATGGGAGAATAAAGAGAAGTTTGGTAAGAACCAGTGAACACGAATCCCATCAGGAAATAACAGACTATTTGTCAACTGGGTCTTATCCCAAATCGGTGCTTTTGGAACTCTGTAGACATAAAAAGAAGGATGAAAAGAGGAAACTGTGAAAACGGTCAAAACAGTATCTTCTACAACGATCTGCTCTACAAAGGATCGAAAGCCGCAAAAAGAAGAGAGGTTCCTCATCTCCTGAAAGCAACCCATTCCAACCTCGTTAGAGGAGGCCACTTTGGAATCCACAAGACTATCACAAGGTAATTATAGTCTCTCTCTCTCTCTCTCTCTCTCTCTCTCGCTCTCTCTCCCTCCCTCTCTCACTCACGCACGCGCGCGCACACACACACACACACACACACACACACACACAGAGACTTTGTATTCAACCCTTCCACCACCAGACATTCTATTTCGCATAAATCTCCATCGCCAGCCATTTTTCAGAAAATCTCTTATTTCATACCAGCATGTGTGAAATGCGGATATCTCTGGAACTAAGCAACCAATTCTCATGCTGTTTGTTGGAAAATGGAGGAAACATACTGTACTTTTGTTGAATTATAGAATGTTAGTAATGGTTAGACAACAACAATTTCAGATTTTTGGTAATTTCAAGTGCAAAAAAAAAAAAAAATGCAAAAATAAAAATTGAATGCCATCTTCAGTATCAACATAAAAAAAAGAAGAAAGCATGTAATCAAACTCTGAACAAAGAAAAACACTCCACTCACAAAATAAAGACCAGAAAGTATTAATATCCAACAGAAAATTTTTAAAAAGCAATAAATCAACATACCCCGACAGCAGAAAAGAGCTGGAAGAAGTCCACAGGTTGAAAATCACCCTTGTTCACCAGCACTCCTGAAACAACATTCAGAGGAATAATTAGTGATGTGACTAATGAGGTTATGCAGAAAAGAAACCACACACACACACACACACACACACACTGCTTACACCCCATTGGCACATACATGAAAGAAAAAAAAAGACACACACACACACACACTTTCTCTTGCCCCACTGAACACACATGAAAGAAAGAAAAAGGGAACACACACACACACACACACGCACGCACATACACATACATCCTTTTCACTCTCACTGTTCAAAGCAATATTTTCTATGAAAAGTCATTCACTTGCCTGTGGGTGTCTATAACCTGGACAGCAATTCTGCCAGGGCCTATGCGTGTAGCTCACCACTCCAACTCGTCTCTGCAGCAGACCTCTGACACGTGTCAGTCAGCCAAGCCCCCTACGACCTCGATTCATGGCAAGCCAATTGGCCTTGCAGTTCATTCATTATCTTGTGGCTGCTAGTCGCCCCCTATAAGGCCTCTCTCAATGTGTGATAGGCACTAAAAGTCGGCCCAGAGCCAGCAACACTAAGCTTGTTCAAGGGCTTCTGTGTGTGTGTGTGTGTGTGTGCGTGTGATGCACTGAGCACTGCTCAGCCACTTGACACGCCTCCAACGGTCAGCCACTGTGATAATTCGGTCAAGCCCCCCCCCCCCCCCCCCCCCCCCCCCCTTTCATGTAGGGCCAAATGTTTGCTGCTCACAATCTGGGTGTTATCTTATTCAGTATCAACTGACCGTCTTTTCATATTTCCAACACCTCTGATGTGTGGCTGATGTACAGTGAGGCCGAGTACATGAAGTGCTTGGTTGTGACGTCATAGTGAATGGAAAAAACAATCAGAATATATTGATAAGAACAATTAACTAAACAGCACTCTGATGAAGCAAATGGCTGTGGGCACAAGTCAGAGAATCACCCAACTAGGACATTTCTTTCTGGCTTTCTGTCTCATCAGATTAGAGAGTGAGAATATCGGGAGTTAGGTAACCCTAGTTGGTCGCCTTTTTGGCGATGTCGGCGGTGATACACACTGTCGTCAAGTGGCGACGTCGGCGGTGTAAGAGTTAAGTGTATATGAATATTCCCAAAATGAATATTACACATTTGCAGTGTACATTTCCTCATCTTGTTTATACTTTAGTGTTCTCTCTTTCGCTTTATCTCTCAAGCACACATGCAAACAAACATACATGAAAACACACATGCGCCTGCTTGTACACACACACATACACACAACTTGAAGAGCAGGTCCGAATTATAGTGTTTTAAGAGTATTTATTGTAACTTATGTGCATCCCCCAGCAATGCGAGTGACAAAAAAAGGCACCGTACACAAAAATTCTGGAAGAAAAGAAAAAATGGGAAGTTCTTAAACACCTCAAAATTGCAAATCCAGTCTTTATTAGCAGACAGCATAATACTTTTTTTACGCTGTAAATGAATAGTCTTGAAGCAATGTGGTGGGTGCTTCCTTCTTCTTTGGCCACAATGTGGAAGCTAACCTTTCTTCTTTACAACTCTTTGTTGGTACATTTTACTGCCGATATGTGATGGTTGAAGAAAATCCTTCAGTCAGGTTACGATCTGTTGACCCAATTTTGTTAAGGAATTAACTATTTCACACCTGATTTTTGCCGGCGGTGCCTTTCAGTCACTTGTTTGTTAGGGTTTGCACATTATGCAGTAAACAAACTAATAAAAATTCGGAACCGTTCATTCAAATCAGATTATCTTCTACTTGAGCCATTAAAATTGTTTCCTCATCTTCTACTGCAATGTTCTTCCTATCTATCTCTCAAGCACACAAACACTAGCATGTGAATGCATTTTCCCCTGATTATTTTTAGTTTTTGTGAAATGATGATGCATCTCTCTCTCTCTCTCTCTCTCTCTCTTTTTTCTTTCTCTCTCTCTCACACACACACACACACACACACACACACACAGCGTGTATGTGTAGTCCTTTGATTTTGTCTGGCACTGTTTATGTCGCATTGGTTACTGTGAACTTATGCTCTGTCTCTCTCTCTCTCTCTGTCTCCATCCCTCTCACTCTCTCTCTCTCTCTCTCTGTCAATGCTGTTGTCTTTACTGTATATCCATGTTGCCGAAACAACTTGTACACATGCACATGCATATTGCATTACACTACGAAACAAAGGAAACATGACACATTTGTTTTAGTTGATGTTGCGTACATGGACGCTGATAAAAACCGACAACACTGTTGAAAATCTTGCGATCTTCTGTTTTCGACATTATCAATGACGATTTTATTGAACTTAATACTGTGACGCTATGACTCTAAGAGCACAAGACCGAGAAAAAACAAAAGTAAAAACATGTTTTTCTGTTCTCATAGCATTTCCTTCTGGTTGAGGTTCGCATTGAAGAAAGAGTTCTTCAAATTTGTTCTAGAACTTCTGGTACTGGCATGAACAATTAAAAACTCAAGTTACACCATCAAAAGCTTTCAAATTTGTCATGTCGAACTGAGAAAGGCATTTCTATACAATTTACCATGAGTGATACTTTAAGACATAGACGATGCCCCCCCCTCCCCTCCCCACCTGCACACACACCCCTCCCCCTTCACCCACACTTGTCTACCACTCAAAAATGGCAGAGATTTTTACTGAGAAAGCTGATATTCTTCACCATCACTTTCGAATTTCCAACAAAGGCAATCATTTTAATGGACACAATCGATAAAAAAAAAGTTTTATTTCCACTTGGTATTGATGCACATTGTGTTCTATTTATTTACATTTTTATAGGCGCATGCAGATTACCGAAATACTGACCAAAACATGTTTCTTATTCTTGCATTGGATAAGAAAGGTACCATTTCGGAGTCGTTTTATGGACTGTGGGTCTCCTGCAATACCTTGGAAGCCCTTCTGTATTGCAAATGGGCTTAGTGCAGAAATTGGTTTGTCCTGCTCCGTACCTTCCATTATCAGCCAAGAGGACCAAAATCCTGATATCTTTCTTGTTTCTGTATCGGAATCTGAGTCCACATCAGACTCCTGTGACAGTCGTCTTGAAATTAAATTGACTTTTCTTTTTTGAGGGGAGGATTATTTGGAGAAGCCTTTTTTTTATGTGTGAAATTTCATCTGTCCCTTACCCACCCACCATAGAGTCCAACTATGGGGCCAGGGCCAAGAAGTCATTGTCTTGGCCCCTTCCAGGTTTCAGGAGAGATATACAACAGACAGAACCCCACCAACCCTACCCCCCTGATCATGCTCAACTCCCAGGAACAGAGAGCTGAGCACTGCAGGGGTTACCTTGGCCAGCCAGAGAACTGCCTGCCTTGACCCAGCCCCAAGAAAGGGGAGCCGATTAATACACCCAGGCCAGAGTGTACCTCCTGTCTAGGAGAGGTCCGAGCCAAAGTGATGTGTTGAGGGCGCTAGCCCTCTCAATCACCAGGATCTCATTCCCCTCTGTCATAGGTCGCACTGCACGGCAAACGCAGCAGATCTTAAGAAGACCACAGAGAAAAAAAAGAGTGTGGAAAAGAAGACTTGAAGGGGAGACGAAGATAGAAAAGAGCCAAATTAGAAAGGCAGAAAACAAGAAAAGGAGAAAGGCGGATTACTATTAGTCAGGATCCTCACCCTTAGCATATCTGACATGGGAGACCCTACCAGAGGCATCAACTCCTTACCACGTTGTGCTTAGGCCAGACAGCAACTTAACTTTTCAGGCCAGAAGCATTTTAAAAAAAAACTAGCCTATCTTCAAGTATTGCGGCCCCTGCCAGCAAAGTCTATGGGATCAAGGGACCACGCAAGCCCTCCGACCACGGTAAGGTTGCAACCCCCAAAGGGACAGAGGAAGTAGCCGCACATCCAGACTTAAGGGAAGAGCAAGAAACACATTACCCCCCAAACAAACATTGGAATAATTTCAAGGCCAACATTGCGAAGACTCCTAAAGATTGGGGCAAACTCATACTGGGCCTTTCCAAAACACACACACAAAAGATGAAATACATGTCAACTGAGTTAAAGCTTTGAATCTCTCAGGACCCCCAGCATATACTGCAGACGTGTGTGCACTAGTGTGTGTGTTCATCAGTGGGGTGATGCCAGCGTGTTGAGTGTTGAGTGTCCATGGACATCACGAGTGTGCAAGTGTTGGTGTGTGTGTGTGTGTGAGAGAGAGAGAGAGAGAGAGAGAGAGAGAGAGAGAGAGAGAGTGTGTGTGTGTGTGTGTGTGTGTGTGTGTGTGTGTGTGTATGTGTGTGTGTGTGTGTTTTCATCAGTGGGGTAATGCCAGCCTGTTAACTAGAGAGTCCACAGACATGTGTGAAAGCATGGTGTGTGAGTGTGTGTGTGAAAGTGTGTGAGTGTGTGTGTGTGAGAGTGAGTGTGTGTGTGTGTGTGTGTGTGTGTGTGTGTGTGTGTATGCGCGTGCGCGCGCGTGTGTGCACGTGCGAGCGTGCGTGCGTGCGTCCGTGTGTGTGTGCGTGGGATATGTGTGAGGAGGAGGAGTTGTTGGTGTATGCGTGTGAGCGCACGAGTGTGCACGTGCACGTATATGCTGTATTTGATGGTCTCATTATTGTTCTTGATCTTCAGTCTTCTTCTGAATTTTCATGCATGCAGTCACAAACACACACACACACATATGCACGCGTGCACGCCCTCACACACACACATACGAATGTGTGCGCGTATGTTCGCTCGCTCCTACCCACACACATTATATATAATGTACCAACACCTGCGCGCGCATACACATAAGCACACAAATACACGCACATGTGTACATGCCCACATACAAAGACACACACATACATACAGATATGTACACATATAGCCTATATGCAGATATGTGTGCTCACACACACACACACACACACGCACGCACACACACACACACATACACACACACACACACACACGCGCACATACATGCAGGGCACACACACACACACACACACACAAACGCGCAAAAACATGCCTGCGCGCGCACACACACACACACACACACACACACACACACACATGCGCCCACGCACACACGTGGGCCCATATAAAAAATTAAAATAAAAAAAAAACATGGTAGGCAGGCACTCAAGGTCTGACCAGCGCATTGGGTTAATGTGTAGGTCAGACATCTGCCGAGTCTTAGCCACAAGACCCTCTTCTTCAATTGTCTCATCTTTGTTGTTAATTCATTTTTTCATCAGCTTCAAATCATGCATAGTGTCGTATCAAAACTTAGCGGATTGGTGTAGCATATATGGACTAGTCCACATGCAGTGACGCCTCCTTGATGAAAAACTGTCCTCTACAGGAAGGACTTGGAATATTTTTCTTTAACAGAGTCATGTTAAAATTTCACCTCCATCCTCTCTCTTACTAGTTATGGAAGGAGCAACTTTCTGGTACTAGTCACTGAAAGAAATTATCATTTTTCTCGAGATTGTCAAAACTACTCAAGAATGAACACACGTGGCCACGTGGCCGAAAATTAGCAGAGTGGCATTGTGATTTTCTACTCAAGAATGGCTCAGGAATTATTTTCCTTAGGCTTGTAAACTTAAAAAGTACTTGTAGCTCCGAGAGACTGAATAAGAGATAAGAATGAACAACAAAGATCTGACACAAGTTACGTGCACTTTAACATATCAACTTTACTTATTATACAAATGCTAAAATGTTCAAATCAATTTCACTATTTCAGTTCCGGATGTCTTTTGTTTCACACTTCTTTTTTCATCACCAAGAGAGGGAAAGTTCTGGATGAGTTGAGCTGGAGTCCACTTCGAGTATCAGCACTTATCTGTTGAGAGGATAGTTAATTTCTCTCTAGCTGCTGGTGACTGATCCACATCTAGCTCTTTATACTGGCTGTTCATGTGCTGGGCAGCAGTATTTGTCCACTACAAGGTATGCCCAGGGTCCCAGGATCTGGTTGCTAGACAGAACCTGGTTTGTAGTTAAGCAGCTGAGAGTTTGGCTTGCCGAGTTCTCACACTTGCCCTCTTGCTTTCAGTATATGTGTGAGATCTTAGCCAACAATTACAAAGTATTAGACTAGCACACAAATATATCTGCCCTAATTATCAGTCTCCACTTTCATTCTGATTTTGAGTGGAGTTTAACAAAAGGTAGAAGACAGTTATACAATGCTTAACAATGGAAGTCAAAAATATTTCTTCAGTTTTTCTTACAAATTAAACTGCAGCAACCTGGAATACACTTCGCCCAAGTACACATGTGGTGCAGACTTAGAGTCAAACACTTCAAAGCATTCCGACAATCAACAGTATTCATAAACCAACAGTTAGCACCTAGTACAGGCATACAGCTTTTCCAATCAGAATTTATCATTCAGTTATGATTTTAACAGTCTTGAATACTGGCAAAAGTCAGATGGTTATCAAAGAACCTTAACCAAGCATCTCAATACAGGGTGCTCTACAAGAGGAGTCCCGCCGGGCTGGCAGAGAGTGCCGGGCCCTGTGCCTCAAAAGGGCCCACCCCATGCGTCTGGTGGTCACCCCGTCCCAGTGAGAGGAGCCAGGCATCGGAAGCGGAGGGAAAATGCTACTGGCCGAAAAACATCTGACCCCAGAGAAACCCCTAGACCACTCAACATTCTCCAATGGAATGCAGAGGGCATCTACCACAAAAAGATCCCACTTACTGAGAGAATGTATTCAGAAAACATTGATGTGGCCTGTATCAAAGAGACACCTGAAACCCAACCACAGGTTCAGAGTCAGAGGTTACCAAACCTTCAAGATGGACAGAGAAGGAAGACCAAAAGGAGGAGTGCAGATACTCATCAAGAACAGTATTCCAGCCTCGGAATTTACAGTGGACACAAATCAGGAAGCTAAAATCCACAGAATCAAGATCACAGTGGACAAGACTGTAATCACCATCTTCAACGTGTACTGCCCACAGACAAAAAGAGCTCTCTCTACAGAAAATGGACTTACCATCAGAGAACTGCTTAGTAGTGGGTGACTTTAACAGCCACTCAACTGTTGGGGTTACAGTGAAAATGACCAAAGAGGAGACGAAGTGGAGGACTGGCAGACAGAGAGCAACCTGCTTCTGCTGAATGATCCAGAAGACCCACCAACCTTCTTCTCTCGCCGATGGCTCACCACGACCACTCCAGATCTTGCCTTTGCCACTGATGACCTTGCCAAAAAAAACCAGCAGGAAGGCACAGAGCCAGTTGGCAGGCAGCGACCACAGACCAGTACTACTGGCCATCAATTTGCAGTACACACCAAGCAATGCCAAGTCCTTCCCAGATGGAAACTACAAGGCGGACTGGGGAGATGTTCGCGGACCTCTCTGACGAATATTGTAAGACCATCAAAGTGGACGATTATAACATCAACAGAGCCACCAAAAACTTCAACCAAGCCATCCTGAAAGCAGCCTCAGAGGCAATTCCACGTGGCGCTCACAAGAACTACAGGCCATACTGGACAGAAGAGCTGCAGAAGCTTGAAGATGAAGTGACAAGGACTAGAGAGGAGGGAAAAAACACCCAACACAAGAAAACAACATCACTCTCAAAGCCTGCACTGCCAAATACAGAAAGGCCTGCATCCAAGCTGCAAGAACAAGCTGGATGGAGAAAACAGAAAAGCTGAACCTTGACAGAGATGGCAACAAACTTTGGAAACTGACCAAAGCCATGAATAATGAAGAGACAAGGTCAGTGCATGTCACGCTCAAAAAAGATCAGGAGATTGTAACAGGGAGAGAGGCAGCAAACTGCTTCATAGACAGCTATGAGCAGACCAGCGACATCTCTGTTACAGAGGACAGAAAACAACAAGTCTATGATGAAATGAAGAATCATCAGGATGACCAAGACTAACCTGATTACATGGACAGGCCTTTCAAACTGAAAGAATTAGAAGAAGCCGCAAAATCTTTACAGGACAAAAAATCTCCAGGTCCTGACAAAAGTCACCAACGAGATACTAAAACACCTCGGCACCAAAGCAAAGACCTTCCTTGCTCTCTTCAACAACAGCTGGAAGACAGGACATGTTCCACAAAGCTGGCGAGAAGCTGACATGATGCCAATTCATAAGAAGGGCAAAGATAGAGTCAGGGCTGACAGCTATCGCCCCCATCAGCTGCGTGGGCAAGCTCCTAAATTGTATGATGATCAACTCGCAGCTAGTTTGGCACCTGGAGAAGAACATCATCATTACTCCAGAGCTGGCAGGTTAAGCCAACATCATTCCACTGATGATCAAGTGACCTACATAGCCCAGAAGATCAAGGATGGCTTCCAGGACAAACAGCATACACTGACGGTGTGGATAGACATGGAAAAGGCGTACGACAAAGTCTGGAAGGACGGCCTCCAGAGAAAACTCCAGACGACAGGCTGCTGTATGTACCAATGGATTTCGCAGTACCTGAAAAAAATAGAAGGCCCAAGTCCATGTCAACGGAGCATACAGTCGGAAGAAGACACACTGAGAGAGGGAGTCCCTCAAGGAGGTGTCCTCAGCCCTACCCTATTCCTTGTCTTAATCAACGACATCGTCAAAGATATGCCACGCAAAGTCCAAGGAGCCATCTATGCAGATGATCTTGTCCTATGGTGCTCGGAAGAACACCTCACAACTACCAACTACAGGCTACAGCAGGCGCTGAACGTTCTCGAAAGCTGGACAAAACAGTGGCTGGGTAACAACTGATGCCAGAAGACCACATACAGTTTTCAGCCTCTCACCAAAGAACAGAAGGCCAACCTGAGTATCAATGGACAAACTTTGTTTGCTGAAAATAACTCCACGTACCTAGGAGTCACCTTCCACAAACGCCTGATGTGGAAGAAGCAAGCAGAGAAAACAGAATCAAGAGCAAAAGTACGCCTTGCCCTCATGAAGAAGCTGGCAGGAACAACATGGGGTGCAGACAACACGACCCTCAGGAGACTGTACTCTGGTAGAGTCAGGCCAGTGCTGGAGTATGGCATGACTGCATGGGGCACTGCAGCCAAATCCAATTTTGAACGGATCAGCAAGATTCAGAATCAAGCTACCCGTATCATCACAGGAGCCATGAAGTCTACGCCATTTCAGGAGCTTCAAACCATCAGAGCTTCAGCCCCTCGAGGACCGCAGAAACACCAAACTCCTGACCCAGGCTGCCAGTTCAAGAGGCTGCAAGGCCACCCCATGAAAAGAAGACTGTCCCCAGCCAACAAAAGGACGGCTGAAGAGAGGGAGCTTCGGACACCAGAGCAGGATCCTAGAACGGCAACATCAAGATATCCTTGATCATGACCCCAAAGTGATATCCCGGTGTCTTGCTGTCCCTCCCTAGAGCAAAGGAACCCTCCCCTCATCCAGTGCAGCATCCCTGGTGTTGGCCCAAAGATTCCCAAAGCGGCCCTGAAAGAAAGTCCCTCACCCTTGAACACCTCCACACCCAGTTCCCCAAAGAGTCCTGGACTCACGTCTACACCGACAGCTCTGCAGCAGATGCCATTCGAAATGGAGGGGCAGGAGTCTATGTCCAATATCAAGGAGGCAGAGAAGAAAAGAAACAGAAGCCCTGAAAACAGTAGCAGCTCACATCGAGATCAGCCCCTACGCCAGCCACAACGTTGTCTTCGACCGACGCCCTGTCCATCTTGCAGGCCCTTCAATCCAACAGAGATCCAGAGCTCAACAATTTGTCCTCATCTCTCCTCCCTCTGCACAAGTCACACAGTCACCCTGCAGTGGATTCCCTCCCACTGCAACGTGCTCAGCAATGAGACTGCTGACTCGCTGGCAAAGGAGGGCACTACGAAGGAGCAGATGGACAGACCTACCAGCTACCCCAAATCCAGGGCCATCATTAAGGCCAAGCTGCAGAACAAGAGGAAGCAGCAGCATCCACGCCACAACAGAGCAGACCCGTACTACCTGCTGACTCGATGAGAGCAGGTAGTCATCTTCAGGCTCAGGACAGGCCACAACTGCCTGAAACACCACCTATTCTTTTAAACTCCACATTGGCAACACACAGCAATGCCCCTGCAGAACAGACAGCCAGACAACAGAACATCTGCTGCAGTCCTGCCCGCTCCACCAAGCGCTTCGAGAGAAAACCTGGCCCGACCCAATCCCAGTGGCCTGGAAGCTCTACGGAGGACTGGAGGACCTGTAAATTTACTGCCACCTTTGTCGAGGAGACGGGGCAATCCATTTGAAGAAATGACAAACAAGACAACAATATACAGGGGGGTGTGAGCAGAAAATCATAGCTATACTGAAAAGAGTGGGGGCAAGGGGGGGGGTGGCGGCTGCCATAGGCACTAGGTGGGGTGCAGGAGCAATGCCCTGCTGGGGGTCTGGGTGGCAAGGCCCCCCAGATGAAGAAAATTTGTCTTGCCAAGACACTTTTGTGGACTCCTTGAAAACAAAGTTGATAAGTAACTTCTATACAAAAAGACTCCAAATATGTCAAAGTGTGACTTACAAATTAAATATCAAACTGGAAATGTTATGCCAAGTACTTAGAATAAATCTGAATTCAGTAAACCATCAAAACAAAATAGGATGCAATGTACAGATATTACTCACACAGTGATGTTAACAGAAGATAGTGGCCAGATTTCAATCACTTAATTTATAAGTTCAAGAATGAGGATTCCTGCTTTTATTTATTTTTTTTTTTTAAGTCTTACATGGTTTAAATTCATTAACTCCATGTGTCATAGTATATGTTGAGGTCTTCTTACACATGGAAAGCTGTTACAGGTTTTGAGTATCTTTGGCTAGTTTTTTGACTGAAGGTGATTAAATTAGGCGCAAGTGACAGAGGCAAGCAGTGTTCTGCTAAAAATGCGCAAGTCCGAGTCTTGGCATCCAGCAGAATATCAACAGAGCCATTACTGGAGCAGCAGCAGGAAGAGTTGATGTATGTTTTAGTGCATTCCATCTCTCCACATGTTTCGTCTCCTGGGAACGCACTTTGATGGATTTTTTTCCATCTGCCTTGTATACAAGCTTCCAACTGCACAGTATACACCAAGCAGCGCCTACTTCATTTGTTTTCCACAGCTGTTTTCGGAACGGACATTCAATTCATCCATCTCATCCATCCATTCATTTCCCCACTTGTTTTTCTTCAGGTCATTGTCGATCTTCCGTGCCTCTGCTTCGTCATTAATCAGCTCCATTTTTGACAAATATCAAGCACAATATGGTCTTCACACATTGAAAATAGATGGTGGATTTCAAATACGGGTAGTATGAAAACCTGAATCGGAACACGGAATGTGCACACAGGGGGAAAAAAGGAAAAAATTTGCTATACAGAATTCCGTATCAATACAGAAGGTCTCCCACCCCTGTTAATAGTTCTTACCAAGTTGTGGCAAACAAACTATTATAACAGAATACTCATTCATCATCTTGATAGATGTCATATAAAGTTATATAGTTAGCTACATGGCAATCATACAATCATTATCAATGCATGGTCTCAAAATTTAGAAAACAGTTTCAACTTACAGTTCTTCTGGGTGATCAGTGAACTTAGGGATCAGAGTTGGCATGGTAAACTTTCACTCTCTCTGGTTTACCCCTGTTGTAATTCTTGTTTCACTTACAGCTGGTCTGTGGAGGGCAGTGATGCTCACAATGAGTTTCCCCTTGCTATAGGCTAAGCCACCTCGTCTACTTCCGATTGCAGTTGGCTTTATGTCACTAAAGACAAAGAATAAAAAAGAAGGAGAGGTGGGGTGTCATCCCCCACCACTCACAGTGGAAGGAAGGTGTTTAACATTTTGAGAACATTTTTTTAGCAGTTGGGGTTGTTTTTAGTGTGCCTTCATCAGTACATGCCAACTGACAAAGGACCGTTTAACATAACTGTGTCAGGCCCAGCAGAGTTCTCGCACGGTTGCCATGGTGCATGGTAGGGGAAGGAGGGAAAGCGGGCACGGTCCTTTGTCTTAACCCGAGATCACCTCTGCGCATGAGATAAGCGAGAGGGGAGGAAAGGAAAGAAGAGCAGGTTCGCACAGAATTAGTTCACAAAAATTCCCAATCTTTTCCCAACCCTGGTACCCATTTTCCCAACTGATCAAATCTTACTAGTGCATGTAATATTCACACAAAAAAAAAAAAAAAAAAAAAGAAAAGAAACTCATCACTTTTCACATGCAGACAATACACAGATATAGTCGCTCTTTGGACCACAAACAGTAAATTCTCTTCACTGGAAAGAATCTTTGACATACCAGAAATCCACAACAAACTGAAGAGGCATCACTCAAGTATTCAATTACGTTTCAAAGCCCTACATATTTACAGCATCGTAACAAACCTTAATATTTAGCTGTACATTCACAAACTTGCTCTGTCATTTCACAAAATCTTTTTAATCTTTTACAGCTGCATGGCCTGGCACTTTTCAGCTAATTCCCTTTCAATGTTGACCATTTCAATCTTCTTCTCTGATGCTCTTCTCCTGAGACTCCTTTGACTCAGCCAAAAGAGGCAGAGCCCACAGTTCTTCTGCCTTCTCAGCCTTCTCTGCAGGTGCAGCCTCCAGCCCAGCAATGTCTTGTTCCAGCCTCACTTTTTTTGCCTTGAGCTGTTCCACTTCCTCAGCCTCTGCTTCTCTTTTTTTTTTCTTTTGCCTCAGTTGCCTGCTTCTCTCTTTCT
Organism: Conus betulinus; assembly: GCA_016801955.1. Classification (NCBI taxonomy): domain Eukaryota; kingdom Metazoa; phylum Mollusca; class Gastropoda; order Neogastropoda; family Conidae; genus Conus; species Conus betulinus. The sequence continues at coordinate 102,628 of JADBJO010004893.1, forward strand.
TCCTGTAGGTATTGTTCATGCTGACATCTGGCTGAAGATGCTTAACTCAGCATCTCTGGTTATCTGAAGTTTGTCAGGACCCGTTCTTCCGACAGCGCCAATAACCAGACGCCTGGCGACCAGGGACTTCATCTTCAGGTTCACTTCCATGGTCTCCTTGCCGACATTAAAGCCCCTCTCCACAGTTGCCTGACCATGACTGAGGATGAGCACCTGCTGGGCAACTTCCCACAAAACGGAATACTCTATCCGGACTGACAGCTGACCATTGAGGAGTACATGAACTCTGTCTTCTGGGACTGAAGTTGCGAAACTTCTCACTGCATTCTGAGAGAATACTCTCTCTGAATCTGCGGTACTGAGACTTTATCAAGTCACAGTTGTCCTCCGTCACCCTAACCGTATCAAGCAGGATCTTCAGCGTCAGGTGTAACTACTGAACACTGGATGAGAAGTGCTTTTCATCTAACAACAATCTGGGATCCATCCATGTCAGGCTGCGGACAAGCTGATACTTGACGGGGGGGCTTTCTCTATGATTTTTTTTCACCAGTGGCACAAGGAAATCACAACACTCTTTGTGGAAAATAATGGTGATCCTTATCTGATGCCACAATCTTCACTCGAAGATTCTGAATTGCTGCGAAGCCAACATCCACCTTGTCGGTTTCCAGATATGTCTTCTGGTCAGCATAATCAATATGACCTTGCAACCTGCGAGGACTTCTGGCCATCACGTCTTTCAGCAGGCAAGCAAGGTCTGAAGCAAACAAGGGCATCATGGAATGATCTTCTGGTCCAACGGAACTGAAGGAAAGGCTGCGCTTCCCAAGCTATGCAGATGAAAAACTGATGCTTGGCTTTCAGCAAAGGATCACCCAGTCAAGGTGTGGTTGTGGTAATGTAATATAATGTAAAAGGATATTTATAGAGCGCTTTACCTCGCATGAGCCCAAAGCACATATTACAGAAACATGATAAACTACTTGTTCTAACTCAAAGCGCGCACACACACACACACACACACACACACACACACACACACACGTACACGCGCACACCCACACACACATGAAAAAACAGACACACGAGCGCGCCAAAACAAGTACACAGAGATAAGTGGATACCGTTAATCAGTCTGCATGAAAAGATGTGTCTTTAGCGAGGTTTTAAAAGTCTTTTAAGAGTCCATGTTACGCAGAGAAGAAGGCAGACCATTCCGCAGAGCAGGTGCAAGATAAGAGAAAGATCGTTAGCCTGAAGTTTTCAGGCGAGCAGTAGGAAACCAATGCAGATGAGATCGGTGGATGAGAATAAGTTGCGAGACAGAACATAGAGATGAAGGAGGTCAGAGAGGTACGAGGGAGCCAGATTATTCAGTGATTTGAAAACCAGGAGATCTTTAAAGTCAATGCAAGACTGAATAGGGAGCCAGTGTAAGTGTATTTTTCATGTTTTGTTCACCTCAGCAGAGTGTTATCTCCCAATTTAAGATTCCCAGAGTAAAAATGATGTTTTCCCCAACTTTCCCAGACCAGTGTCACTTTTCCTTGACTTTCGCAACCTGGAAAAGTGTCTTCAGTTTTCCTTACCATTCCCAACCTGTACAAACCCTGAGAGAGAGAGAGAGAGAGAGAGAGAGAGAGAGAGAGAGAGAGAGAGAGAGAGAGAGAACACGGGCAACTTCAAACAGACTGCTGGAAGAGTGAGGGGGATGATGGCAGTGTAAGCATTATTGCCATTTGAGAGACAAAGGGAGAGAGAGAGAGAAAAAAACAGGGAAGGAGCGGGAGAAAACAAACACAAGGGGGGGGGGGGGAGGGGGTTGCATTCGTACAGGAAGGTAGGGTTTAGGACAGATCGGTGTGGGGGTGTCAAGTGACATGTCGCCAATTTCAACTTGTTCATACTCCTCAACTACTCAACACTGTCAAATAAAAAATATCTCCACATCTAAAATGAACCTCTAACATGAAGTCTGTGTGTTTTTTTTTATGGTATGAAAGAAGTGTGCTTTTATTGTGAACGATCTAAACACACAAACCATACACTGCGTTGGCGAGCTTGTGCAACGATTCAAGCCGCGGGGCTATCCGTGACCCGCAAACAACAACATCCGGAAAGTGTTCGGAACTTTGACACACTATATGCACAGCGACGATGTTGGTACCATATGAAACAGAAAAACCTGCAGAATTGATCGGTATAAAGTTCGTCATAGTTCCTTTTCATTAAGTGCCGCAAATTTTGTGCCGAAAGACTAGCATAAACTTCAAAAGCATATCAACATCGCTAATTCTGAACAAAACATATTGAAAGACCACTCGTTTTGTAGAAAAATCAATGCTCTTTTCGTTCGTGTATATAAGGACGCACAGGCTGCTGTGTGTATAAGTTCCGGCCAGGATAAAGAGAGAACCCCGTAGTCCAATCGGCATTCAGCATTCCGACACGGGGGGGGGGGGGGGGGTACGAAGCTGACACACGATGTTCGAGTCGAGTGGCGAGTTTAAACCGATGGATCTCAACGATTTTGAGCGTGATCTTGGTAAGTATGCGAACGATTCATTTGTTTAAGCCCTTGCCCTGTTATTTTCAAGGAATTTGTGTTTCTTAACTCTGGAAATTATTTTAGAAGTGTTTTTTTTTCATCAGACATGTGCTCGGTCGAGTGGTGGTTGTTAGCTCCCGTGATCAGTACTAATGGTTGCAATCGGTGATCAACCTTTTAGTTTTAAAACAATTTCATAGAATAACTTTTACCCAAGCTCGTTCAGATTTTTTATAAAAAGGTTTATGATTTTTGTCTAGAGCGAAAATTACGAAGTAAGATTAAAATTTGGCAGCTGTAACTTCGACAGGGACGATAACTCGGGTTTCAGACCTCAATGAAAATTGAAAGTAGCAGTTGTTTTTGGAATAATTTGCAGTACTGTTGTACCAAAATGAATCAATGAATTAATAAAATCAATAAATTGATAAATAAATGAGATAAAAGGAAAAAAAAAAAAACTAAAAAGTAAACAAAAAATACTCATTAACTAATTAAAGAGAATGTAGCTTGAAGCTGCAGTATGAGTGTGGCATATGTACTAAAAGATAGGAGTAAGAAAATCAGAATTTGGAAACTTGAAGCATGTATTATAATAAATGACTACTGTGTGTGTGTGTGTGTGTGTGTGTGTGTGTGTGTGTGTGTGTGTAGCTGGTAGCATTCACTTAAAAGTCTTTTTGAAAATTGTGGCAATGTGTATTTAAAAAAAATTTTACTGTTGAATCATATATCCATAAATGATAGAACTTTGTATATATATAAAAAAAAAAATGTTCTTCAAAGTTATCATGCACTTTTCATTCACAGTCTCTGAATTCAAACAATCCATTTTCATCACTGATAGATCAAAACAAATGTCCAGTTATTAACTGTGTTCAGTTTATTCAAAATTTGTGTGTGTGTGTGTGTGTGTGTGTGTGTGTGTGTGTGTGTGTGTGTGTGTGTGTGTGTGTGCATGCATGCATGTGTGTGTGTGTGTGTGTGTGTGTGTGTGTGTGTGTGTGTGTGTGTGTGTGATAAATTTCAGAAGATGACCAGTACCTGCAAGAATCTGACAGTAGCACTGAAGAAGAACCACAAGAGCCAGATCATTCAGCACTTTTGGAACATGAAATAAAATTTCTCATCAGTCTTCTGATGATGAATCAGACTATGAATTTCCATTCAATTTCTCAGGCCAGGGACAGTCAGTAGCAGTTTTCTATGATGATGCATTTTACATTGGTCAAGTACTAGAAATTGTTAGACCTGACCTTGCTTGCATTTCCTTCATGGACCAGAAAGGAACAGAAAACCTGTTTAGATGGCCGTTGTCAGACTCCACTGGGGGAAGTTGCAAGTAAATATGTCTTTTATTCAGACTTCAACATTCTACCAAAGAACAGAGTTTGGAGCATTGACTGTACCCAGCAGGGAACCCTGAAAAAAAAGAAGATACAAACAATATGTTAAAAAGTACTGTTAATCAATGTTGGGTACACAAATGGAGATGGCCAGTTTTATCTTAATGGTGACTGAAAAACAGGAACATGGAAAGAGGTGATTTTTCTGGTATTTGAAAAGTTTTTTAAGACAGTTGTGATTTACTGTTCCTTTTGGACATATATTTCATTATTTGCTGTTATTTGGAACATATTTGCTTGGTGAAATTCTTGAGCATTTGATTCTGTCCCCGTGATGACGACGGAATATATGTGGAATGTAGGTGATTTTGTTTACTTTGATGTAATTTGTACATAAAGGTGAAGGTTGAACTCATGGATGTTTTTACCTTTAGGTTCCTTCTTCAATGCTGATTATTTTGATACCTCTACTTTGTCTGTAGCATGTGTCGTTCCAGAGTTGTGGGTTGTTAAGTAACGGTACCCTGTGTTTGCCACAAAATGACACGTCGACAAATCAGCATTTTAGTCATTTTTGAAGAGGCACAGCTAAAAAATGAATAATCATTGAGCTCTGGAAAAAAAAATAGGCTCAGTGTATCCATCACAGATAATAACTCTGCCAATCTGAGAGTATATTAGGTGAATAGTTCAGAAGATATGAGGGTCCAAACATGGCCCTTTGGCAAAAACGTGAAAAACGCCATTTTTACCCAATTTTAAAGCTCAATATCTCAAAAACTATTAAACCTATGGCCTTAAATTTGGCATGTGTATCACTTTTAATGGGGTCTTTTGAAAAATACAAAAACATTCCATATTTTTTCAAGTTAAAAAAATGGCTGGACCTACCTAATTGAAGACAAAACTGTTACTGCCTGCTTGGTAAAGAAGTTTATGCCAGATTTTGTGATAACTACAGTCCTCAGCCACTTTTTTCTGCTCCGCTCTTTTTTATCTCTCTGATCAATTCATCTATCTATCTACATCTATATCTATATTTTGAATGTGCTAAATCTGCAATGATGCTGAGAAGCAAGAGACCTGTACATTCAATCTCTATGTACAGTGTACCACACACATACAGAATCATGAACTGATGCTGAAGAGTGACATACCTGATAATCAGAGTCTGAGGACGTGGACTTTCCCACCAACACCTCCACAAAGGCTGACCCTTCATTGCCAATGTCAATACCCGTGATCTGACAAGCCTTTTCAAACTGCACACATATATGACATACTATACAGTATGCTTCCAAACTCTACCAGTCAACTTAATACAGTAAAAGCTCTCACTGAAGACCTCTGAACTCTGCAATATTTTTCATCCAATAAGCAATCCATCCCTTGTTTCTATGTACATGTTTCTTTTGGTTTATGCTTTCTCTCTCACTTTTTTTGTTTGTCTTATTCACTGGGAATGATGATTGGAACATCCATATTCGTGCTCAGAAAAAAGTGTTCGGTGATTGCTTTAACTGGTAACTGCCAGTAAAATACATTTGCTTACAGGTTGATAGGGAGGGAGAAGTGGGAGAGAGAGAGAAAGAATGTGTGTGTGTATGTGTGTGCGTGGAGAGAGAGAGAGAGAGAGAGAGAGAGAGTGTAGAAGTTCACATGGTGTGAGTTTGAGCATGTGTGTGTGTGTGTGTGTGTGTGTGTGTGTGTGTGTGTGTGTGTGTGTGCATCCTTCAGTGTAAGGTCTGTTAATCCAGGAGTTCATGATTTTTGCCTCATTTACATCCTGATGTCATGTAAGGGCATTGAGTTGATTCTTGTCCCTATTTGTATGTTATCTGTGTCTCTGGGCAAAGCAAAACCAAAACAATATCCCATGTTAATGCACTGAGTAATAAAGCATTTCAAAGCTTCATCCAAGTAACAGTCATCTACCATCTCCACTATTTCCAGTGCTACATCAGTCACAGTTTGACTAAGCTAGATGTTAACTGGACGGTTGTCACTAAGCCAACATCTATAAAATCATGTGAATTTTTTTTTGTGGAGACTCACTGCATTAAAAAAACTGCAGGCAATTTTCTCAACTTGTGCAAAACAAGAAGTGTAACAAAGGGAAGCAGTCTCTTAAGTTCAATAGTAATGTGAATTTACATTGTGCAACAGTGGACAGTTTGAACAATTCAAGGAAACAAAATGAATGTTAGATCACCCACAATGCCATGGCTCCTCTCACACCCATTTTCTTGTGATAAAAATTACAAACTAGATACACAAAAATCAATCTTGTTTTTCTATTTTCCATTCCAGCATAGCTGCCAATCCTTCCAATTTTCCTGGAATTTTCCTTTTAGGAATCATTCCCTATATCCTAACTTTAGTGAAAAAAAAATCAAGAATTTCATATTTGAAAAAAAAAAGTGGGGTTTGGGGCCCATTTGCTTTAATAAGTATTGTTGAATAAAGACGTAAAGATGTCGTGTGGATGTTGGCAATTGCATGTATAGAAAATGCATTTTCTTTTTAAACCACATTTCTTTACTAAAATAAATAAGGGGATGGAAATGCTTTCAAAATCCAAACTACGCCCTTTCTGCTCACTCCACTCCACCATCTTCATCCCCTTGGTTCCCAAATCTTTATTCATGAAATCTGATAGAACTATACAAACAAGAGTCTTACAGCAGTAGAATTGGCAACTCTTATATTAGTATTGGTCTATATTAAATGACAGTGACATCAGTGCATACCATTACACGGTATTAGAAATATTCTTTAACAATATCAAACAGCAGTTAATGGTGTATTTTGACACATCATGAATTGTACCTGGAGCACCACAGTGGCATTTTTCTCTCAGCTAGCTATAGCAGTGCGCCACTTGTGTGTACTTCTGCCTTCAGTAGATTATCTGCTGGATTATTCTGCAACCCAAAAATAAGGACAGTCACAAGTTTCCTCACATATATTCACACACAGCATGCCACGCCCACACCTTGGACAGTTTATTAATGAAACTTGGGCACATAGGTGAGTGTGTAAACTTGTTTTATCTTTTCTGTTATGAAAAAAAAAAGTTTCTTTTACCTCACAAACACACACACACATTTTCTTATATTATAGGTCTTGTTCACTACCTAAGAGGCTATCTATGTCACCTGCAGATTGAAGGTTTGCAATGCTTCTTCCTTCAATGCCGACCATGCTGTTATGATCTTCAAGTTTCAGTCTTGATGCATTTCAGAAATACCTTACAAACTGTAAGATGTACAAGGAAAACCTGATGAACACAAAGGAAGTATGGAACCACTCTCTGTTTAACACCCTGTATAAGCACTGCACATTTTGGGGTTTGGATTTTACTACAGTTGCTGAATAGTGTAATCAGCTTTTGCTTCATGTTAAATTTTCTTCATTGTAGCAACAATATAAAGGGAAGTTACTAATAATACTAGTACCAAATTTTGAGATTCAAATTGAAAGAACTGCTACCATCCCTTAATACTCATCAAGCATAACAGGTAATTTGGCTTTTCTTTCACTTTAATGTATTTATTGCAACTGGCTTAGTCTCACAATGCTAGATTTTTTTTTTAATTCATCAATTTAATGATTCATCAAACCCAGGGGCAGATCATTTTGTCCAGCAGGTGGGAGCAGCTGGGTCATTGGGGAGTTTGAGTAATTGGGAAGGGGAGTGGGTGGGGAGGGAAACAGATTTACTTTGTTGCAGATGGAGGTTAGACGATTGAGGGAACATTGTCAGCAGTACATCATTACTTGTCAACATGTTTAAACTATCTTTTATAATATTATTGTTTTTTTCTCTAAATTGAACACTGTGGAACAATCAATTTTTGTTAATAATTCTCCTTATCATGGAAAAAAATCAGTAGCAATTCCTCTCTCTATCATTTGCATATTATTTCTTACTTAAGCATATTCTCAATATCAATGAGCCACTGGTGTGACATTATTCTATGACTTTTTTAGATAAACACTGCCAACATCACTCTCTTAATAATCTAGTTCTTTGCTTCCTTGAAATCTCTCCACAACTTCTTATAAAATCACTTCAATCATTGTTGCCTTTTTGCTAAAAAATAATACTTACATTTGATCCTTGTGAAGAATTATCTGAATCAGTCATCTGAGCATCAACACAATAATCACATTCTGAGAAATTCTGAACATTTCAAACTTGTGAACTGCCAGTCGTCTACTTTTCTGTAAGGATTTCTCTCCACAAAGACTATTTTGTTGGATTGTCATAATATTCTTGTAGTCATTGCATAATGACTCTACTGTACTTTTTCTTCCCCACCCCTTGAAAATCTTTATATGCATTAGTGTATAGTGGGTATTTGGGGGGGGGGGGGGGGGGGGGGGGGGGGGGGGGGGGGGGGGGGGGATATGTATCTCATCCATCGCCAGAGTTACTGGTGAAAAATACTGAAACAAAGATGGTTTTCCTATTCTTTCAGTTAAAGGATACGTTTACGATTATAGCAATGTTTTAAACAACACGTACACCACTTCCCTACTTCTAGCTGAAAGCAAACATGGTGTCTGAAGTTGCTAGTCTTGTGCCAACTATTCACCTAAAAAAATACAGGCAGATTGGTTAACAGACATAAAGTGTTTACCAGACACTGGGGAAAAGTTTGTTTATACTTGAGCACCTGCACATTCGCACACTTAAAACTCTACCTTACCAGATCAGTCCAGACACTGGCTTGGGAGTTTTGTCAGGGTTCTTCAAGCCTTTCAATGGCACTAACTACTTAGTTGAATGCGAGTCGCTTCCAGTGTTAACTAAAATGTTTCCTGTTAACTGGATGCCCTAGAACTGGTCTGTCACTAGTGTCACTGTCAGCTCCTTTAACTAACAGAGAAAGCAGAATGGGGAGAACATTCACTCCACCAAGGCCTGCTATATTTTCCTACTAACAGCTGTTGAAGCCAGCCCTTCCACGCCACGAGGCAGAGGGCGGAAGGTGGAATGTGCTCACCACCTTCCAGCTTGTTAGCAGAATCTTGGCTCGCGAAGCAGACACACACAGGAAAAAGAGAGAAAATAGACAGTATCTGCGTTTTTAACTACTTTAATTAGCTTGCAACGGAAGCACACAAACTGCTACATTGACAAATTGACTACACATTATACAGGGATCATGCTAATGCAAAAATCATGCGTATTTCACGCATTTCACTGACCTGCGTACGCAATTTTTGACTTGCAATGCGTAAGTCGTACGCAAAATGCCTTGGTCTACAGGCAGTACATCGAAATAAATAAACAGGTGTCAACGTCTGAAGCAGTGACTCTGTCACCTGCCTCACTCTGTCCCGTTTCGTTTTTTGTGTTTTTGCGCCCACTGCCAAACAAGAATCTGGATACTGTGACAGCTAATAATGCGCTGTAGCGATCATAAAACAGACTACAGATAGTGTCGGACATGCAGGCTGTGACGTCATGCCTGTCGTCAGTTTAGATCCCCGCGAATTTGCCATCATTCTTTCCCGCCATCGTCCCAGTTTATGGAAAACAATGGCAGAAAAAAAAGCAGCAATCCCTTTCACGTTTCTTTTCGTGGAAAATGATCAGAGTGCTCCAGAATCATCCACTCCTCCTTCCTCCGAAGTCGAACCTTCCACGTCTACAGCAGAAGTGGAGCATTCAGGGATTAATCCGATTTCATCTTCAGAGGTGGAAAGATCAGACAGTATTAAAAAGAAAGACAGTATCCCATGAGAAAAGGTGTAATCCAAAATGGACAATCGACATTCCCTGGCTGAAAGTAGAAGACAAAAGTGTTTTAATGTGTGAAACTTGCTGCAAGCTAAAAAAACAATGCTTTCACGAAAGGATGTAGAGATCTTCAGAAATCTGCACTTTTCAGACACCAGAAAACAAAAGATCACCAGGAAGCTGAAGCATGCCAGGGACCTCATCTTCTTCTCAGGCAGCAAGTTCAAAAAGCCACAGCAGACGATGTCACGAAGCACTCTGCATTGATGCGAACATCTGTTTGTCAAAACACATGATTCCAAACTCAAAACCATAATTGAGGCGCAGCAGTTGAGCAGGTGTACACTGTTGCAGGGAAGTGCACTGTATACTCACCATTCCAAAGTTTCAGAGATGCATGACTGTGTGGCCGCTGTGCCTAAGCGTGTGAAAAATCAGATGAAATTCAGAGTAGCCCTTTTGTGGCGTGTGTTAACTGATGAAACAATGAATGTGACAGTTAACAAGATGCTAGTTATTTTTTGTGTTATGTGAAAAATGGCGAGGCATGCACCACTTTTTTGTGGAAAGTACCCATCGGAGCTGGGGATGCTGAAACTTTTCAATAAGTTGACAGATGTGTTAAGAGCGAAGGGGATTGATTTCATGAAAATCGTTGGTTTTGGGTCAGATGGCGCTAGTGTGATGACAGGCAAACATTCTAGGGTCGGCGTTCATTTGTCAGCTGTCAGTCCTCACTTGATACATGTACAATGTGCCGCTCACCGTGTTGCTTTAGTTGCCTCCAACGCTGCAAGACAAAAAATTTGAATAGGCAATTTCAGACGGACATTGAACAACATTTTTTTTTTTTTTAATTCTGCTTCAAGATACGAAAGACTGCAAGAACTGCACCGTGCCTTTGATGAGACAGACTTCATAAGCCTGAAGATCCCTGCTCTGTCAGATGGTTGAGCTTTACAGAACGTGTTTTTTCAACTGACCTGTGTTTGTGCTAAAACCGGGGAAGGAAACATGCACCAACCCGACTGCACATGGGCTGGTGCGCCAGATAAAAACATACGCTTTTGTAGCAACAATGCATATGTTGAGTGACATTCTTCTTTTGATGGACAGACTGAACAAGGGCTTCCAACAAGACGATGTGAACTTCGGCACTGCGAGACTGGCAGTGAGGAGTGCCAGGCAGAGGCTTGAAGACCACATAGACACACCTGGCAGCACAGAGAGTGAATTCAGACTTGAAGAGAACAACACCTACAAAGGACAAATATTGACTTACTGTGAAGAAGCGAATGTGAAAGCTATCAGACCATGAGACGGGACTTCATCCGAACCTTGATAGAAAACCTGGATGCACGCTTTCCTGCAAATGATCTGAACATTCTGTCCACACTTGGTGACATTTTTGATGTAAGAATGTACCCTGCAAGGCAGCTGTAACTGTAGGCGACTGATTCACTGGAGCTTATCATTGAGAGGTTTGCTTCCAGGCCGAAGGTGGGGCTGAGAGGGAGGAAGACAGGCTATTGTTCAATCCTGATAGAGCTCGCTGTGACTTTGCCGAGTTCAAGTAGTACTCATTACAAGCTCGTGAAGTGAACACTTTTAACAGAGAGTGCAAACTGGTTATTCTGGACTACAGTGACAGGTACCCAGACTTTGCTGTGATAGCAAACATGGCACTGACTATCCCCGTCAGTTCTGTACCATGTGAACAAGGGCAAAACATGATTCCGACACCTAGCCGATCACGGCTTACAGACCGTCATGTTAACAACTTAATGCTGATAAGGATGGATAGGCCGAGGCTGGGGAAAAGTGGGGCGCCTTGTTCAGGTGGCGACAGAAGAATTCACCCTCCGAAAGCAATGCCGCAAGTAAAGAGGTAAGGTTTGTTTGACCTTGACGAGATCGTTTTTGTTCTCAGTTCACGTATCTTTATGACTTTTGTACAACCAGTCTGCGTATGATGTGCGCAACCGACAAAAACTATCGCAATCCATAATATTGTTTAATTAAATTTTGACAATACCATCTTTGGGGACCACTAAAGCAACATCAAAATCATGGATTATCAGCACTTATTTTAACAGTGACCTCCATTTTTCATAACTTTCAATAGTTTCAAAAACACTATAAAATGGAGCTATTATCAAAACTGATCACACAAGTCAAGTCAAAATCACTTTATTATCTCAAAAACAATTAACTTGTACCAGTTGCAACTGTTAAAATACACGGAACTGGGACAGGTACAGGATTATCAATGAACAATTCTTTAAAATAAAATGACCTCATACTACATGCACATCTCTAAACCTGCATGCATGTATCCAAAGGTCTTTGACAACATCATGATGTTAGCAATGTATGTTTAAAAGAAGGATGTTGAACGTTGTGATTACAAACTTACCTTAAAGTACAAAAGACACTCCTGAAGAGCAAAAACAGGATATGGACAAGACTAGGACACTATTGAAAACAGCGACAGAAACAATAACAAACCCAGGTTGTTAAGACTGACTGTGAAAAAATGAAGAAACAAACGGGAAAATCATTAAGAATGTGTTCAAACTACACAAAGGAGCGGCTGACCAAAGCAAAAGGGTGTATGTAAACAATGACTACTCACCCAGAGAAAGGGGAAAAGTACAGACCTTTAAGAGAAGAATTGAACAGGCAAGTAAACAGTAGTGAAACAGGTTTAGTAATTCACTCCAATAAATTGTTAAAAGACAAGCTAGACAGCAGCCTGGCCAAATTGGGCAAGGGACTGTTAGTGAAAATTGACCATCTATTGAAATCCAAGCTGACATACATAGTTTTCATCAACATGTGAGTAATGGTAAAGAGTGTAATTTCTATCCTGTTTTTAATTATAAAAATAATGAAATATTGATGGATTACTAAATGAAAAAGAGGAACTACTTGTGACAACTGAAGATAGTAACCCTAACATAATAGCGGTAACTGAAATAAAACCTAAAAACAAAACTGATTTTAATACGATAGAATATGAAATTCAAGGGTATGATTTATTTGTTAATAACTCACCAAGTAGAGGAGTGGCATTATATGCTGATAAAAGATTTGAACGCAATTGAGTGTGAAGTTTTAAATTCCATAAGTTTCAAGAATCAGTTTGGTGTAGTTTTACTTCTTGCAATCATGAAAAGGTTCTGATAGGTTGTATATATATAGGACCTAATTCAACATAGAAAATACCCAGGAATATTTAATCTTTTCAATAATTATCTAATCTTTTCAACAATAAGATATTTCAGAACTTTGACAAAATGTGCATTATGGGAGAGATTTTAATTTTCCAATATAAATGGAATGGTGGGGGGATAAATTCTGTTGACATGGAGTTTTTTATAAACTATTCATGATGCATTCTTAATTCAAATGGTAAAAAAAAAAAAAAAAAAAAAACCTAGAAGAAGAGAAGGGCAAAGATCAAATATACTTTATCTGGTGTTAGTAAATGATTAACAGTTTATTTCTGATATAAAACATTTATGCCCCTACAGGGAAAAGTGACCATGAAACCTTAATCTTTGATCTTTATACTGAAATAGAACCCGGAAATTAATGCTGAGTATAGTTTTGAACTCGGAAAGGGAGACTAGGTATTAATCATAATGAGAAGAGATTGTAAAAAAAATATTGAGTGGAGTGACTTACTAAAAGGCACTGTTGATGACTGTTGCAATGAAATTAAAGAATGAAATTTAATGAAAAAGTATATACCCATTACAGATTTTTTTTTTTTTTTTTTTTTAAAGCAAATATTAAGAAAAAATACATTTTTATACAAAAGTATATGAATTCTAACAAAATATTCATTATCAAAATTATGTGAAAAAGAGACATGAATGCAAACAAATCATTAAGCAAGCAAAACGAGAATATGAAAAGAACATAGCAAGGGACAGCAGAAAAAAACCTATATATTTTTTTGGGAGTATGTCCAGTCAAAACTAAAGTCAAAAACTGGAATCAGTCCTCTCTATAAATTAAATGGAGAAATAGCAACAACAGATAAGGGCTAAGCTGAAGAATTAAACAGGTTTTTTTCAGTGTATTTATTCAAGAAACTACTTTTAACTTACCAAATGTCGAAGTATGAGAAAATTCAGGTGGTATAACTATTACTGATTTACAAGTAACGCCCAAAGCAGTTGAACATAAATTGCAAAATATTAACCCTAATAAGGCCAAGGACCAGACCTCATCCCCCTAGCGTATTAAAAGAATTAAGCCAAGAGCTAAGTTGGCCTCCGTGTATATCATTCAATAAATCTCTTGACTCGGGTGAACTTCTAACTGATTGGAAAAACGCCATTGTGAAGGCAATTTCTTAAAAAGGAGCTAATAAAACTCTTGGAATAATCAAAACATCCTTTAATTTCCTTCAAAAAGATATTTTTCTGTGTTTATGCAAATCAATGGTGCAAACCATTTTAGAATATGGTAATACTGTTTGGAGTCCATATTTAAAGATGCAATCCATAGCTACAGAGAGAATACAAAAATGGGCAACTAGATTGATACGTATAAAATAAAGGATTGGGAATATACAGAATGACCGTCATATTTAAATTTACCATCTCTGAAATACTGATGTTTCAGAGATCTTATTCAGGTGTATAAAATAATAAATAATTTAGATGATTAAATTTTAGTAAATTTTTCAGTATTAATACTGCACGATTCACAAGGCACTCTGATTTCAAATTATTTTTAATTACAGCCATACTAACCTTCCAAAAATATACATAAATTTAGCAATAGATTTATTCAAAATTGGAATGCACTTTCAATAACAACTAAAAATGCTCCAGATATTAATTAAAAAATCAACTTGATAGAGACCCAAATTGCTTAGTTAGGAAATTTGATGTTGATTAGTGTAGGCAAATTTGCATGCAGAAAGCGGACCTATACGTTTGTTATGATCCAGATGGAACGTTCAAAGGCTCGTAAGAGCCTAACCTAGTCCCTAATTTACAACAAATCGTCTGATATCACTTTTCGTGGACGTTAATTAAACTGATGAATAGAAGAAAAGAGATACAGGTAGTATGTACCGTCCCTTTCGTGCGCACACATACACACACGCACACACACACGCACGCAAGCACGCACGCGCGCGCGCTCGCACTTCATGCGCGCTTTTGTGTTCAAACGTTACACATTGATCACTGTAGTGAAAAAAATGTCTACCGCATGTGTGTTATTTTAACGCCCGTTACATCCTTTTGACCATTTGTGTCAGGTGCTTCATCACCGTCTCTGACCACAACAGCTGTGATGGTAGTAATAATAGCAAATCTCATATAGGCCTTTTTTTTTTTTAATTTAATTTTATTTTACTTTTTAACATGCGCACTGGTTACCTACTCGTTTTTGAGTGAACCAGTATTTTAGGAAGAAGGACTTGGTGTAAACTTTTCATAGCATACCCTATCCTCCGAGCTGCAAGCCACTACGTGCTTTAAAGAAATCTCGGGCATTTTTGGCAACTTTTCCACACACGCAGTTAAACACAGAACATGCCGAACAATCTTCTCAACCCTCGGTTTTCTATGAAATGCACTGATAAATAGGTTAGGCCAAGTGCAGGAACCCAGCACACCACTTGCACTTTGCAAACGAAATACGCGGAAAACTATCCCGACGGAAATATGTTTATGCTATTTCATTGGCTAAGAGACTGAGAGAGGTTTCCTCCCTTTAGGCTACCTGGAAGACCACAGCTAGACCTAACCAGAACGTCTATGGCCTAACGGAAGTTGTTCTCTTGCAATCTTTAACCAAAGTCATGGTGGGTATGGGTTCCTATAGATTACGCTATGATTTGAATAAGTATTGTTGCTAGTAACCATGACCGATGCCGTTGTTATCGAGACTGAGCATTAGAGTGTATACAATATATATGTATTTGTCAAACTTGACATCGGAGAACGGTCTTTCTTGTATTGTTAAGGTTGTGAACACGTGTTGGCCGCGTGCCGATTTGGTCCATTCATTCGGGAGTGGAAATAGTCCTCCATTGGATCGGCGACTTTTACAACAGTTATCAATAAAAAGAAAATCGCAAATTTTTCTAGGGCCGTTCTTGTTTGAACGAACCATTGGCGAACCATAGTTCCTCTCTTAACTGAAGCCCACGGTCCATGGTATAGTTCGCAGTGATAAAAATGTTGATTTGAACGATGTTTTCTCGGAGTGTGGACACAACGTGCAATGTCGCTCGTTGGTACTGGATACTGGATGATTTCTGTGTTGAAGCTCCTAGGAGCTTGTTCACTGATTTGTCATGCGTGGTACAAAACTTCGACAGTTGTGGCTAAAAGTAACAGACGGTCAAACTTTGCAGGAAGCTCCTTCCATTGTGCGTCGAGTCTGTTCTTGAAAGCATTGACTGATGGGGCTGTTACCACACTGTTTGGCAGGCTGTTCAAGGTGGCGGTCGCACACTGTAGAAGAAGAAACAGCTTCTCATGTTGAGCCAGCAGTGTGATCTTTCCAATTTCAGGCTGTGACCTCTCTACCTTGGAAGTAGTTGAACTGGGGGCGGTTGGTCAGGTACAGGCCGTGCATACAAGTATGTCGATCATAACCCCCTGAGACGGCGATGTTCAAGACTAGGCAGATTCAGTGCAGCAAGACGTTCTGGATATGGCTTTTCTTTCAAGGATGCAATGAGTTTGGTGGCACACCTTTCAACATCCTCCAGCTCACAACACAATGCCTTATGCCGGGGTTGCCATGCTGTGTGCCCATATTAGAGAATCGGGCAAACTAGAGACTTGTACAACTGGATGAAGACAGCAGGGGTGAGGAAGTCAAATGATCGTCAGATGACTCCAAGGATTTGGGTAAAATGTTCCTAATAATTATTAGCTGAATCAGTGAATGAAAAAGTCAAAACACTGACCCTTCAACAAGGAAGATTTAAAAGAAGTCGCTTTGATTGTTAATCTGAATTTTTCTTGTTCCTGTTTCCTTGCTTCTTATCCCTCACTGAGAGCATAAACTATCCACTTGCAGGTCTTCTTCTTTCTTTGAGTGTTCACCTTCATTGAGTTGAAGATTCTGACACCTTTATGTGTATGACCGTTTTTTATCCCGCCATCAAGGCAGCACCATACTCCAACATCAGGGAAGATGCATGCTATGTGTAACGTGTCAACGGCCAAACTGTCTTTCTCTTCCGAAAGTTGGTGATGGGATTTTACGTGTGTGCAAGATGTGTGTGCGTTCACAAACGGAACCTCGGTTTATAGGGTTCTCACATCTGTGAAATTTGTCTCTGATTTACATCTCGGGTGCATTGTTAAACACTTATTTCCATTTTAGGAGAGCTTTCATGTTGTTACTTCACTTTGCATGAGCCTATAAAATTTTCAGAACATGTTGAGCAATTCTTTTTTATTTTTATAGACCTCCACCAGAGTTGCCAAGCGCTATGCTTTTGGTATAACATGCTACAATTTTGTAATAATAATATGCTGGTACACCTCGTTGCAAACTGCTACACCAAAACAAAGATCTTAATTAGACAGTATATTTATTTCATTTTTAAAAAATGACAGGTTCGATTAGGAGAGGAAGAAAAAAAAACAACAACAACAAATTGTCAAAGATTATCACAACTTTGCGATCTCATTGTTTGGTTTCGTTGTTTGCCATTTTGATTTTTTTTTTTTTAAAGGTCTAGTCAAAATCATGTGTAATGAGATTTCCACTGTTGTCGTTGGCTTTCATGTTTTGTGGGGGGGAAAACATGCAGCTGAAAGTGCCATTGAGTCTGAGTGCACTTATATTTTAAATGCTGAACTTAAAATTCAGGGCTCCGCTTCCGGCAAATAGATGTGTAATCTTGGCAAAAACAAGAACTGGAAACCAGAGAAAATTTCTTTTCTAAGGAAAACAAAAATAAGGACAGAAAAAAAAAAACAACAGAGGCAACTGAGTGCACGTTACATGTTCTGTATACTAGCTGTTGATACTGAAATCACGAGATACCATGTTATTTAACAGAACCGTTACCATTCTGTCTGACTGATCAAAAGACAGACTGAGGAGGTAAGATGATGTCAAGCTCGTATGTCTTGTTTCGGCAAGGTGCAGCAAAAGATATTGCCAAAACCTGTATGATATAAACTATGATCAAAATGGCCTGCCAATTTGGATCGTGCAATTTTGGAAGATTTTAATTTTTTTTTTTCCCCAAGTGAAGGAGGGCATGTCTGTTGCTCCACACAGAATTTCAGGGATGTTTGCTTTTCCTCGGTGGGAGCCATGAAAATGTCAAAATGCCACACTTTCTTTTTATTTGAGACTTTGAAATCAAGGTTTGCCAACCTAACTGATTGTATATTAATTACGATATACGAACCAAAGGATTGGGCAGTTTGGAAAGAAGACCGGCAAGTTTGCTAACTTGACATACTACTAGTAACTAGGGTGATGATCTAAAAGTTTTTTTTGTGTGGGTTTTTTTTTTTGGGGGGGGGGGGGGGGGGGGTTGTTGTTTTTTTTTTTGCTGTCCCAACCTCTGCACCACCTCCGAGGCAGTGCACACACGCCACTCATTCCGACACCCTGTCCACAGCCGCAGCCCGGTCGGCCCCGCCGCAGCCCCAGCACCAGCAATCCACAGGGAGCAGTCAATGTCAAGTCGTCAAGAGGCAACCCACCGGAGGAGACATTGCACTACTGCCGAGTCACTTCGGTGGTGTTCAGTGGCACCTGTTCTGATCTAACATACGCAGGACACCACCTACTAAGCCCCCTATGACAACAATAATTGCTTAGTCGCAGAGCCGGCATGAGTGAGCTCTCCCTCCGGAGGGCGCCACTACGTCCGTCCAACGACAGCCCCCATGGACTCGCCAATACCGGCGACCCCGACGGAACCAGACCAAGGCCACAGACATGGAGAGGACATCATCGAAACTGAGGTCACCATGAGAGCAGGGCATGAAGGGCCACAGAATTGAGACATTTTTTTCTTAATGCTAATCGATGAGAATGAGGATGATTAAGATGATGCTACAGATTTCCATTTCGGTCTGAGACTACATGACAGGGCTGTACTCTACGCTTCCTTTCATAATATATCCCAGCGTCAACCAGGCCCGAGAGATACAGGCACCTGCAGTGTTGGTCAGGAAATTTGAGCAACACTCTCAGAAACGCATCATTAAGTGGATGAAACTTGACTGTGTGGTCCCAGTCTTTCCAGCTGAGTCCGCAGCAAACTCAACTCTGGATAGGAGCCGGTCAGGGCAGAAAAAACCCACATGACTCTGATGGGATTCAAACTCACGACTTCCCAGCCGGGAGTCGGCGACGCTAACCACTTCGCCACGGCGGCTGGTATGATGATCTAAAAGTTTGTTAAATTGAGAAAAGCCTGTAAGAAAACAGACATTACAGATTTGCAGCTTCTAAAATTTGGGGATCTGGATCTAGATCAGTACTATACTGAAAACAGTTGGTCATAAATTTTGAAAACTTTTTTCACGAACCATCATAAATGCTTCAGTTAATCAGACATAAGTGATAAGGATTCAGTGACACTCTGACTTTTCAAATTCTGTATCAGCAAATGAGTCCTTGTAAAGCTGAAAACAGAACTGCAATCATTGTGTCATGTGCAATCTGTCTGTCAAAGCAATTGATTATCTTTTTGTGCATATGGTTGCTCAACAGATCATGCAGAAATCAATAGGCATAATTTGCTCATTTTTGTCAGTGGGTGTGATCTGAGTCTGTCAGTCTATAGCAGCAACATGTAAACCACTGTGTAAGTAAATAAGGTATTGACCGATACAATGATAGCAACTATATTACCTTTCTTTTCAACCTGGTTTCTTCCGTTTCAAACTTTAGGCCAAAAAAAAATGGCCTTAATTAATACCTCTACAAATTGGTGGTAGGCGGGCTACGTTCAACAACAGCTGCCGTGGCGAAGTGGTTAGCATCACGGACTCCCGGCTGGGAGGTTGTGGGTTCGAATCCTATCAAAGTCATGTGGATTTTTTCTGCCCCAACCGGCTCCTACCCAGAGTTGAGTTTGCTGCGGACTCAGTTGGGAAGACTGGGACCACACAGTCGAGTTTCATCCACTTAATGGATGCGTTTCTGAGAGTGTTGCTCAAATTTCCTGACCAACACTGCAGGTGCCTGTATCTCTCTGGGCCTAGTTGACGCCGGGATATATTTTGAAAGGAAGTGTAGAGAAAAGCCCTGTTACGTAGCCTCAGACCGAAATGGAAATCCGCAGCATCATCTTAATCATCCTCATTCTCATCAATCAACATAAAAAAAAAAAAAAGTAAAAAAGAAAAGGTCTCAAATTCTGTGGCCCTTCATGCCCTGCTCTCATGGTGACCTCAATTTCGATGTCCTCTCCACATCTGTGGCCTTGGTTTGGTTCTGTCTGGGTCACCGGTATCAGTGAGTCCATGGGGGCTGTCATTGGATGGACGTGGTGGCGCCCTCTGTAGGAAGAGCTCACTCACACCAGCTCCGCGACTAAGCAATTATTGACGTCAGAACAGGCACCACTGAATACCACCGAAGTGACTCGGCAGCAGTGCAGTGTCTCCTCCGGTGGGGGTTGCTTCCTGACGACTTGACATTGGCTGCTCCCTGTGGATTGCCGGTGCTGGGGCTGCGGTGGGGCCGAGCAGGTTGTGGCTGTGGACAGGGTGTCGGAATGAGTGGCGTGGGTGCACTGCCTCTGAGGTGGCACAGAGGTTGGACAGCGAAAAAAAAAAAAAAAAAACTTTTTACACATTGGTAGCAGCAGGCGGGCAACGTTCGCCAACAGACGTAGCCAAATAGCATTATAATTATTTAATGATGTCAGCCTTCTAAGTTAAGGCACTGGATATTTATTTTCTGGAAATGTCTCTATTTTGCAGAATGTTCTCATTCATTCAACATAATGAAGATGTTTTGGTTGTCTTGAAGCATCTTACTTATGTTGGTCATTGAAAAAAGGTCTTTCTGTGTTTAACAATCAAACAGCATATCCACACCAAAAATTTGACAAAGAGGGCACATATTGATCGATTTTGGACCATGATTAATGGTTCGATCAAATGGGAAGAATATTGATGAATTATACCATAAGAATGATAGATTTTGCTGATTGTCAGATTGTGCATGATAGTTTATATTGAAGACTGCTATTCATTGTAATTTACAGTTAGAGTGTCACTTCTGATGTTTTTTGTCTTGGTAATGGAGCACTTTGCAAATAGAAATCAAATAGTGCTATGATGAAAGTTCTATAGCTTATTATTCATAGTTAATAGATACTGACCTTGAATGTTACACAGCTACATGTGTTTTGTATTGTGATATACATGTGCTTGACTATACGTATTCAACAAGAATTTGGACAGCTACATAGGTTTTGTATTCTGGTATGTGTGTGTCTGTGGAACAGGGAGCCAAGAAGGTTGATCCGAAGGGAGGGAAGAAAGCAGCCCCCACCAAGTCCAAGAAGGAAGGCAGTGGAGGAGGAAAGGCTAAGAAGAAGGTGCATTTCTGTTGCTTATTTTCTACACTTAGTTTGGGCACATTATGTAGAAGTTTCCTCTGAATTTTAGGAGCAAATCTTCAAGTTCAAGTCTAACAGCAGATGTCATTTGATGACTCAAATTATGTCTTTCTGAATGTCAAGCATTGCCACATATAAGTAATGCACAACACTTTCAGTTTATGGTAAGAAAAAAACACATCATGCTGTCTTCTGGCCGCAAGCTAAAATTGCCTGTATTTTCACAGTTTCTTGCAATAAAAATAGCCTATATGCTAAAATTAACGATTTTGATCTGTAGACCAGTCTATTCATATGATGTGATTATGTTGTATGTTATACACATGTTTGGTGAAAAAAATGATAAATACAGCAAACCAGGGGGAAAAAACCAACTTAACAAAAACGGAGATGAAATTCTTGTGGTTATTGCATTTGCCTTGTATAATGATTGTGTGCAAACAGAATCCTTGAGACAAAGTTTTTGAGCAGTTATTACACTTGCTGTATAAAGCAATCATGTTCTGTTGGTGTGCTTTTACCTAAGAGCGAAAACTCTTGCTAACTCTGATGCAGGAAAGAGTCTGGCCGAGTCTTGAGTCGTTGACAACATGCTGATAAAAGTGATATGTTTGAACACTGGCATGGACTGCCGACTCTGAAATATTGAAAAAATAGAAAGAGCATGAATTAGTTTTAAGGAAAAAAAAAAAAAGTTGATAAATTGGGTTTGAAAGTGATTTGTATATGGAGAAGTTACTCCAACTCTAGTTACTGGAAGATCATCAGGTATCCCTCAACAGTACTATGGCGCATAAAAACAAATGGTACTTAAAAACGAATGCCTCTGCCCCTCCCTATCCCCACCCTCACTCTCCTTTCTTCTGCTTTTGAAAAATACACCAAATCCAATGGCAGTTCCAGATTGAATAGGTCTTAATCTGTTTACAGTGAAGTTTCTGTGAAATTTCACGAAAGTAAATTCAGATACGTGACTGAGCAGTGTGCCCTACACAGTTTTTAAGTGAAAGTTAAAATAATTCTCTTTCCCCATAACTGGGGACCAGATATGAGAATGGGGTTCAATATAAAAAAGACATATCAAGGCATTTTTGTATGCTCATTTTCTACACTTGCCAAGTGAGTTCAGTATATGAGTATTTTATAATTGTTTATGTGTTGTTTTGTATGTTTTAGAAGATCTGATGGGTAAAATCATCCAAAGGAAGTGACATGTTGCTGTGCATTTGATACTGACTGTACTCTGTTCTTTCAAAATGAACAGTATAGAACCAACCACATCATATTATTGAATAGCTCAACATCCACAATTAGTTACTGTTTACGTGTTAAAAAACAATTGGATAAATTACAAAAGAATAGTGTGATTAACCTTTAGACTGCCACAAAGCAGTTCCAGAACAGTGGATAATTTTTGCCCGCATCATTGCCACAATCACCGTTCAGGAATGGCAGCCAATCATTTCCGCTGCGAGTAAATTGGATAATATTTGGGAAGTATAAGTATATAGATTCAGAATTGTGAAGGTCCATAGGTTCTAAAAATGTTTGAGAAGCCCCCTTTTGACACCCAGCAATGACTTTTTCAAGCGATCTAAGTGGGTAACTGCAGTGACTACAAACAAGCAAAATGGCAATGGGTCCAAGCAGGAGTGGTAGCAGTGCAAAACGTCCACGATTGATAGAGATAGCCAAAGCTCAGCATGAATTAGAGTGGCTACTTGAAGGAGATAGTGGTGCTGAATTTCAGTTGGACGATTCTCTTGAAGATGAAGGTGCAGACAAGGATTTTCAGCCACAAATGATCGACGTAGAGGACAGAACTGACTTTGGTGCAAGGGGGGAGGGCTAGGGGCAGGGGCAGGGGCAGGGGGGAGGGTAGGTGGTAAACGCTGCATAGCAAGCCAAGCAGAGCAAGTGGTGAAAGGAGAAAGGAGTGTGGCATGGGGTGTGGTGGGTGTGTGTTTGTCAGTGTTTACATTCAGTCAGCTGATGGATTTCAGCCAAGTTTACCTGATTTTCTTGGGAATCCTGGACTGAAAGAACAAACCAGTGGCAACAAATGTATAGATTTTTTTTTTCCTGCTCCTATCACAGATGATTTAGTGCAAAAAATAGTCACAGAATCGAAGAGATATGCACAATAAACAGTCAGCAGATGCAGTCAAGGCCACAGCAAATGAAAAAAATACTCGAGATTTGCTACATTGAAAGAGACCAACATGCTAGAAATGAAGCAGTTCTTGGGCCTGACATCAACAGTCATAATGGTCAAAACATCCACTGCTGACCACAAACATATTTCCTGTGGTAATGGCCAGAAACAGGTTGTGTTTGTTATCCTGTTTTGAAATCTGGCGCACCAAGCTGCACTTCTAGTTCGCCACCAGAGAAGCATTGTAGTATATCAGTATTTCTTATTGTTGTTGTTCATATTTTATTTCATCTTTTTTCACTGGATGTTCCACTTGTTCAATATCCTGTATCAGTGTATGTTCCTGCGTCGGACTTTGTGAAAAAGACTGCTATTATTCTTTTTTTACTTGAAGAAAACACTTTCAGAGATGTTTTCAATGTGGCTTACTTACTGTGACCATCATTTCAAAAGCAAATTTTATAGTTAAGTCAAGAAGCTGCCAAGTTACCAGCCGCCATGACGAAGTGGTTAGCGTCGCGGACTCCCGGCTGGGAGGTTGTGGGTTCGAATCCCATCAGAGTCATGTGGGTTTTTCTGTCCTGACCGGCTCCTACCCAGAGTTGAGTTTGCTACAGGCTCAGTTGGGAAGACTGGGACCACACAGTCCAGCTTTATCCACTTAGTGGATGCATTTCTGAGTGTTGCTCAAATTTCCTGACCAACACTGCAGGTGACTGTATCTTTCGGGCTGGTTGACGCCGGGATATATTATGAAAGGAAGCGTAGAGTACAGCCCTGTCATGTAGTCTCAGACCAGACCAAAATGGAAATCTGTAGCATCATCTTAATCATCCTCATTCTCATCGATAAACGTTTAAAAAAAAAAAAAAAAAAAAGGTCTCAAATTCTGTGGCCCTTCATGCCCTGCTCTCATGTGACCTCAGTTTCGATGTCCTCTCCACGTCTGTGGCCTTGGTTTGGTTCCGTCGGGGTCACCAGTATCGGCGAGTCCATGGGGGCTGTCGTTGGACGGATGTAGTGGCGCCCTCCGGAGGGAGAGCTCACTCACGCCGGCTCCGCGACTAAGCAATTATTGCCGTCAGTAGGGGGCTCAGTAGGTGGTGTCCTGCATATGTTAGATCAGAACAGGCGCCACTGAACACAACGAAGTGACTCGACAGCAGTGCAGTGTCTTCTCCGGTGGGTTGCCTCTTGACGACTTGACATTGACTGCTCCCTGTGGATTGTTGGTGCCGGGGCTGCATCGGGGCTGACCGGGCTGTGGCTGTGGACAGGGTGTCGGAATGAGTGGCGTGTGTGCACTGCCTCTGAGGTGGCGCAGAGGTTGGGACAGCAAAAAAAAAAAAAAAAAAAAAAAACTGCCAAGTTCCAGTGTGTTCCTGCACAGGAATGTGTGTGAAATAGGGACTGTGCTTATGTTTTATTTCCATGACCAACCTTCACAGACTCTTTGTACTGTGGAGTACTGTTTTCCTGAAGAAGAAATAGATCTTGCAGGTTCTTTCAAAAAGGCAAAATTTTCATATGAAACAAGAGTAGGGTAAGCTATTTTATTGAGTTTATGTTATTCGAACATTGTTTTTGTTGAACTGAAACATTTCCCCCCCCCCATGCACAAGTTACTAACTATACTTATCTAGCAACAACAAATAATGATATCTAAAACAGAAAATGTGTTCTGTGTTTTCAAATATTCTTTTTTTTTTAAATTCTACTGGTGGTCACAAACTCACAGAAAATACAAGAACACATTTTTTCCTATATTGTCCATTCATTTTCCTTTCACAATACATGTACGTTTATGTATGTTAGTTCACATTTAAGCCCACATTTTTTTTCTTATAGCAACCACCTGATTTTCAAAAAAAAAATTCCTTGGCAAATGAGTTCAGGTTCTTGGCTAAATTCCATGGCAGGCTAATGGTTGTGCAATGCCCAAAGCTCTACTACCCACATACACATGAGAAAGTGCTAAAACAAGGAAAGATTAAATTAACCAGTGAAGTTGTCGGAGATATAAAATTTGGAATGAGATATTATTTACATAATTGTTTATAGTGATTATTTCATTAAGGGCAGCAAAAGCAGCCTGTACTATTTCTAAGGGAACATCACATATATCTTGGCTGCTTAACATGATTCTGTTATTCAAGTATACATAACTTCTTATTACATGACAGTGTTCACAGTTGTTAATCAGTACCTTGGGGTTATATATAAAAGCTGCCATAGACATTACATAAAAGTAATGAAATTATATACATGAAACTTACGAAAATAGACCAAAATATAAAACATTTCACTTTAGAATAATGAAACATCATCTCCACCATCCAGGTATGCATACTCATAGACACATACACATGTGAACAATCTGTATGCACATTTTTTTTTTTTTTTTTTTTTTAAACACGAGTTTCCACCCAATACCCATCCCCCACCCCCACTCCTGTTTCCTTTTTTTCCCCCCTCATACACTCCCTCAAGTGCCCCCTTCCATGGATAAGACTCCTCTGCCACTCTCACCTTCTTTTACACACTTCAAAACATAAGATTCCTCTACACTCTGGTCTGGTGTGAATCTGTGATGATGTTTGGTGAAAAAGAAAAGTTCATTCGCCAATAGCGACCAAGCGAAAGATAAGGTTGTAGAGGATTGTGTTAACTCAGATGTCTGATCCTCTTGAATTTGTCTGGTGTCTGATTGCACTTTCCAGAGCAGAAAATTTAAACTGATTACATAACTAAGCAGATACTATTGTCAGTAGAGTGCCCTATGTATGCTGGATCAAGCACCAATAAACGTCACTGTGGCATGACATATTGACACCCTCACACCATCCTCCCTTTGTCTCACAAATGGCAATAAAGCTTATTCTGCTGACATCCCTCCCTTTCTTTCCGCACTCAACCCCTCCTCCCCACCCTCCTTGTCTCCTACCATGGTTGGGTCTGCCTTTGATATAGCTGCAATAGGCACACAACTCGCTCACTCCTTTCCTCTTTCTTTCCTCATCTGAACGCATGTTCTGTCTCCATTAGATCAGAGAGAAACTGATGCCTCAGTCCCCATTCCCCCTCCTCCCCCCTCCCCCCCCCCATTTTTCCTTCCCTTCCGCTACCATGCACCATGGCAATTGTATGTGCGTTCCACCAGTGCATGACACAATTATGTTGAACAGCGCTTAGTCGATTGGCATGTACTGATGTAGCTCATGAAAAGCAACCCCAACTGCTAAGAAAGAGCGTTCTCAAATCTTCTGCACAATTCCTCACACTGTAGGGGTAGGGGATGCCCAACCACCCCAACCCCCCTTCCACTTTTCTTTGTCTTTAGTACACAAAGTTAACTGGAACAGGAACCTGAATAGGTAGCTAAGCCTGAAAAAGGGCAAACTCACTGTGAGCACTCACTGCTGTCCACAGACAGCTGTAAGACTGATCAGCCACAGTGTAGTCACAAAGACAACAGGGGTAAATAAATCAGAGAAGGAAACGATCATCTCCATAGCCTCTGAATTTCCTGTGTTCTAAGCTTCACTGTTTCCCAGATTTGTTAAGTTGAAATCATGTTTTTAATTTTGCGACTATGCATTGATTGTATGTATGCTATGTAGTTTAACCATATAACTGTATGCCAATACTTTGTGACATCTATCAAGACGATGAAGGAGTATTCCATTGTGATAGTTTGCTTGCCACAACTTGGTAAAAAACTGTTAAGATGTTTGATAAACATTCTCTGTAAACATTCTTTGTTAACAGTCTGCCTTTTGCCAGTATTCAATACTATCTGTTAAGAGGAATGTCAACCCTTACTCTGATTGTCACAACATAAGTCACGCCATTATGTCATGGCCGTCACTGGTTGTCGCAACACATAAGTCGCGCTTTAGGGTGAACCTTGTGAGCCCAGTTTCACTGATGCACACAGATACGAAACTATGGCTCAGTGAGAAACTAATTTGCATGAATGACTGAGCAAGCCCCAGAACATGGATTATGAGCGTTTTAGCTTAGTTATTGTTAGTAAAAGCTTTTAATGCATAGGGGTGACTCAACTTGTCCGCCAACAAAAATGGTGGCATCCACAGGAGAACGTGATGGAATTAGGAGCTTGTTTGAAGATGTTTTTGCTGGATTTCTTGTGGAAAAAGCTGGTGAAGAAAAAGTTATGGACATATAGAATGAATTGGGTGTGGTGGGTGACAGTTTTGATTTAGATCAAGCACCATGTGATCGTGATTTTGAGATGGACACAGACAATGACTGGATGAGTGCCTAAGAGTGACAGAAATTTCAAGATGCCATTCAGTGGGGAAGAATAACTCAGTGTAGCACTTCCAGATGATCTAAACCTTTCAAACGTAAATGAGGACAGGGTGGGCTCACTATTACAGTTGTTGATAGTGACATTTTTGTTTCGTTTTGTGTGTGTGTGTTATCAGCACATGATTTCAGTGTGAAAACTGAACAGTACCTTATTCATTCTTACCTGGATTACCTGCATGGAAAACAGGTATAATCCACACTGACGTTCCTTTGAAAAAGGCTGTAAACTATTTCTGGATACTGTGGAACATCATTGACTGGATTATTTGTGAACAAGGTCTTGAGAATGACAAGCAGGATGTGCCACCTGTTTTCACCAGTTATTTTCACATTCTAGACAAGTGAGCACCTACTCAAACGCTCACAGCAACGCAGTTCTGTTTTGTATTATTCTTTATTCAATTGCCAACAATTTTTATTCTGCATGTCATGTTCAAATACTAACTGTTGAAAAGTTGTGCATATGATAAACACATAACTATTTTTTTCAGATGTTCCTTCTGTTAATTCACCAGACAGGATACTCAGTAGTACGTTGTTAAATAACCATTGTAAGGGTTAAATTCTGACAGGACAAACAGTATGCCTGTAACTAGGTGAAAACTGTTCAGTTGATTTATGAATACTGTTGATTGTCAGAATGCTTTGTATGTGACTCTATAAGTCTAATCAACATGTGTACTTAGGCTAAGTTTATTCCAAGTTATTTCAACTGAATTTGAAAGAAAAATTGAAGAGTCGTTTGACTTGAATTGTTTAGCATTGTATTACTGTCTTAGTCAGTACAACACTATGTTAATCTGACAGTAAATGGTTTCAGTCAGTCATTATTACTGTCTCCTACCCATTGTTAAACTCCAGTCAAGATCAGAGTGAAATTGGAGACTGATAATTATGACAGATATATTTATGCTAGTCTTTGTCGGTTGAGGTCTCACACATTTACTGAATTCCAGAGGGGAAGTCTGAGAACTCGACAAGCCAGACCCTCAGCTGATTAACTACAGACCAGGTTCTGTTTGTCTACTTAGAGCCTGGGTTCATACCTACCCCAGGTGCGCATGTTATCGGCCCAGCTGAGAGAGCACCCCAACATCAGCCTGCCTAAAAGAAGGTGGACCAGTCACCAGCAACTTGAGAGAGATCAACACTCCTCTCCAACATAGATAAATTCTGATATTCCAAGTGGACTCCAACTGAACTCATCCAGAACTTTCCCTGTCTTATGATGACAGAAAGAGTGGGAACAAAAGTCAGCCAGAACTGAATTAGTCAAATTGATTTGAATATTTCTCCCCATGTATAAACAAGTAACGTTGATACATGTTTGTTTTTGTCAGTATTGAATATTGGAACTTGCCTCTAACTCTGTTTTTCGGAGCTTTAAGCACTTTTAAGTGTACAAGCCAAGGAGAATTATTCCTGAGCCACTCCTGAGTACTTTTAACCGTCCCAAGAAAAATGAAAAAAATTTTTTGATGACTAGTACCAGAAAGTTGCTCCTTCCATAACTAGTAAGAAAGAAGGTGAAGGTGAAATTTTTAGCATAACTCTGTTAGAGAAAATATTCTGTTTAACATAACTCTGTTAGAGAAAATATTCTAAGTCCTTCTCCTAGAGGACAACACTGACCCGACTCCCAACTCGGGTCACAGGCACACTGAACGGATGCAGCAGCGGTGCATGCATTGTCACCACTGTTGGGTCAGTTTGGGAAGGCCTGATACTGATTACATGCTGAAGATTGTTAGAGAGTTATAATATGACATATTTGGATGATGTGGGAGTAATGCCACGAAGGAGACATAGAAGATGACAAGAAACATGGAAATGAAAAACAAACAAAACCACCACATGTTCTCTGTGCTGAGCAGAAGTGGTCCAAGGGAAAGGTGCGGGACAAGCTGAACAACCTGGTATTGTTCGACAAAGCCACCTACGACAAGATGCTGAAGGAGGTTCCCAGCTACAAGCTGATCACGCCCTCTGTCGTTTCTGAACGTCTCAAGGTCAGGGGGTCTCTGGCCAACAGGCATTGAGAGAACTCCACTCCAAAGGTGAGCCTGCTCTGTCATCAAAAGGTTTCAGTCTTGGGATTGGAGATGTAATGGTTGGGTTGATGTGTGGTTAATGTTTGCTTGGGTTGCCATATTCCTCTTGTGTCATGGCTGTTGGTTTAGGGGGTGTCATCATTATCACTGTAATAATCCAGATAGTTTTTTTTTTTTTTTTTTTTTTGAGTTGGAATTGTCAACAGTTCCATGTTTCAGCTATTTGTAAAGCAGGCTTTCCCTGAAGTGCATGCAAAAAGCTTAAGAACTGAAAAGGAGACAGAAACGAACAATCCTTTACTCTGGTAATCCTTTACTTCTTGACAAAATTTGGAAATTAGGTATAAACAGAGAAAAATAAGAGATCTTACATTTTTTGATAACCTACTGTGAACATCACGTTTTCCTTGGAGCTGGATGTTGTTTTACAGTCCCATGCAGTTCCTGTAGCAGGGAAACACACTAATGAGTGTACGAAACCTCCCATCCAGATATAAATCGTTTTTGTCTAGCTTGGACATTTGTGTCGGTGCATAAGTTCCTCCTGTACAGTGGCCTTGGCAAATGGAAGAAAGAGAGGTTGGGACCACTTTGACCAAAAAAACAGATTTTAACAAAAAAGAAAGGGGGAGAAAAGTTGGAAATGTGTTTTGACTCATTTCAGTGTAGTTTCTCATTTAAGCTGTCCATAATGAGTAACTGTAAAGTGTGGCAAAACAGTTTGAGAAGACTGATTGGGTGTCTTGCCTTTATGATTTAACTCACCAGGTACAGGCGTTTTTTTTTTTTCCCTTCACTTTCCAATGAGACTGACCATTTGTGAGAGTTATTAAAAAAAGAAATTGCTAGAAAAAAAACCTGTTGAAAGAAAGGGCATAAAACTTTTAGAACTGGTTAGAAAAGTATTGAGTTAGTTGGGGACGAAAATATCAAAATTTCTACCTTTGTCTTTCATCTTCTAGAACCAAGTGAAAAATATCCTTTTTTTCCCAATCAGAATTTACACAGGTAGATGTTTTGCATATATATATCCAGGCAAATGCAATGTCTCTGGAAAAGTCTTTTCACTCACAAAATAAATCATGAAATACCCAGATATGATTTTTGATTCATTTTATAGCCTATAGGGCACTCAGTGAGTTGCTAATATTGACATCAACACAATTTTTTATAATTATTATAAAGAATACCTATATAGCGCCTATTCTCGGTCAGAGACCAAGTTCATTGACATCAACACAAATTTTTTATAGTTATTATAAAGAATACCTATATAGCGCCTATTCTCAGTCAGAGACCAAGTTCTGAGCGCTTTGCAATCCACAGTTGTTTACACACGGGCTGCCTACATGGGTAGTGCCAACTGAAGAGCTGCCAGCTGCCGCTTCATTCAGTCGTTTCTCATGTCATCCAGTCCATATCATTCAATCTTGTTCACTCATTTCCTTACTTCCTTCATTCTTTCCATTTCTTTAGCAGGTTACATGCTATGTGTGGCATGTCATCAATACCAACGGCCAAAACTGGCTCTTCAGAAAGTTGGTGATAGGATTTTATGTATGCACAAGATGTTATGCATGCGTTCACACATGGAACCTCGGTTTATAGTCTTGTTCGAAGGACTGTATGGGAAATGGAGTGAGAACCAATGTTAACTCCAAGGGAAAAATCTGTCTATACAGTACTCAAACGGGCTGGTGGAGGTTCGAACCCCGCAACCCCAGGATCACCACGATTACAAGTCCGGCGCTCTACCATCTGAGCTATTCCGACCCGAAGAAAGAAAAAAAAACTTAAAACCTACACCATCACACTGTGTACACACTGGCTATACTAATAACACGAATAATTTTTGAAAACGAAAGCGTGTTTGTCACACAGGATGAGGGTTAGGGTGAAGAGGTGGAAGAAAAACTTTTTCTAGCACTTCATGGTCTTGCAGTTTAGCGGCACCTCAGCTGGTCGCTTTTTTTCCACCCAAGCCATGTTCTGGACAGCCAGGTTTTCTGAACTGCCCACAGCTTATGGTCACATATGTCATGTTGTGGGGGTTGACCTTGGTGGTGATGACATTGACTGGCTTCCTCTCCATCCACTGCAGAACAGCAACAGCACCTGACACGACAGCACAGTAAATGATTATCTGTCTAAAACGGTGTCAGTATGCTATAATTATCACTGATTATATTAGAAATTACTTCTGTATGTGTGTGTTTGCATGTGTGTGTGATTATGTGGACACATATACATGTGTTAGTGAGACCAAAAGAAAACAAAGCAGAAACAGTAACAGGATGATAAAATGTACACACCTTGCCGAAAAGCCTGGTCTTGACCACATGGTGGCAGATGATGTGTTTTCAGCTGAAAGAAACTGGAAGGGCAGAGGGTTCTTGTGACGTGAGTAAGCAGATCAGTCTACCCTACAATTCTTCAGCGTATTTTCGAAATTTGAATGGAAAATATGATAATATGCCGAGTAGGACAAAAATACGTAAATCAGCAACATTGGCTGAAAAAAAAAGTACAGTTTTCCTGCTTGAAGACACAAGTTACTGTCCCTCGTTCCAGTTTGCACGTACTCTCTTACATGGTGGTGGGCCATCTTTCATAGTGAGCGACTGACACAGATATAAGAGAATGCCGCCACCAGCAAAATTACACGTTCATGAGAGTGATGAAGAGCTAGATGTTGAAAAGAAGGTTGCCAAAATGAGGGAGCAGACTTTCCTGAATGCATTCCATGCCAGCTTGGAAGTGCTTAGTCCCAAGCTCAAAAAAGGTCCAACTTTTGTGTGGTGCACTTTGTGCAAAACAGGTTTTAGTTGTGCTCATGGAGGGTGCAACGACTTCATAAAGCATGTTTCATCAAAATCGCATAAAAAAATATCCGAAATAGTGAAAGGAACACGTTCAATTGTACAAGCATTGAAAAAGGCCGAGGCGAAGTCTAGTGGGGGACCAGGAGCAGCAGGTGACAAACGCTGAGATGATGATCATGATGTGTAGGCTGGTGGCTGATGCGAATCTGTCCCTGTCAACGACCGATCGTCTTGTTCCCTGTTCAGGAAGATGTTTCCTGACACTAGTGACAGCAAAGTTGCTCAAGGTGTGTCTGTTACTTTAACTTCTACGGTTAATTAGCTCCACCCCGCCCACACCCCAAAACCGAGGGGGTGGGGGACGAAGTGGTAGTACAAAGAGAAGAAAAAGATGGAAAATGAAAACTGTATGAAGGGTATACATGTGTGTGACTGACTGTCACTGTGTGTGTGTATGTGGGGGGGGGGGGGGGGGGGGGGGGGGGGGGGGCATTATAATATTGTTATTATTAATGTTTTTTTAACGAGATGGTCAACTAGATTAGTGCAGTGTGTGTGTGTGTAGTGCACTTGTGCTAGCTAGTATGAGTGTTTGAGTGCGAGTACAGCGCAGTGAGTTGGCTGCAAGAAGAAAATACTCTTTTTTTTGTCATGGAATACTAAAATTTACTCCATGGAATACTAATGGTTCAGTTTTAAGATAGACATGTCTGGAGTAAGCCATGTTCACCAGTGAAAGGTGGCACAGGGGGAACAAATCGAAAATCTTGATGCCAGTCCTGCATCATGAACTGCAAAGGCTCTTCCTTTATCATGTCCAGCACACGTTGTCCTCTCTCCTCGGCCTGTGCTGTGCAATTGTTATCACTACTACCCTCTTCACTCTATTGCTTGCCTCAGCTATCGGTGCCAACAGTTCGAGTTCAGAATCTGAACGTTTGACTCCTCCACTGTCGATAAAAGTCCTCATTACTGTTGTCAAAGTCTTTCTCAGTGTCTGAACCTTCAGTCTGAGGTGACACACTGACTATAACAAGTTCTCACTGGGCTTTGCTCTCATGGAGTACTGAGTTGAGACACCATTGTTGACATGCACTGGACACGTGGACAGTAACTTGCAAAAACACCCTGTGGGGCTCGCATGACAAAAATATCAGCAACCATTGGTCGCTTATGAAAGGGGAAAGGTCAGTGAATATTCTAATTAGATTAATATGTCATCTGCATGGCAGGTGCCAGTCAAAATATTCAAATCGTACAAAAGCCCCAATCAGGGCCAGGGTTCGCAAAGGGCCCTAATAGGCCCTAATCTTTTTAGGCAAAAAATAGGGGCCCCTAAAAGGCCTTTAAATTCAGAATGAAGAGGCTGGAGGCCCTAAAAGGCCCTTAAACCAGAACAGCCTCAAAAAAAAAAAATCTTTAAAAAAAAACTTGTGAAACAAAAAAAAAAAAATCAAAGAAGAATGATCAGAAAAGAAAACAAAAACTGATTTTCATAATAGGTAAATGCCGAATCAGTACCGATCGATCATGGTGTAAAGTCGTTCAAGGGAAGTAACTCCACGACAAAGTAACTGTGCTGTCCGCCCCTTAGACTTTCTATGTGTTGAATGAAGCAAGACCACGGT
Source organism: Conus betulinus (assembly GCA_016801955.1). Taxonomy (NCBI): domain Eukaryota; kingdom Metazoa; phylum Mollusca; class Gastropoda; order Neogastropoda; family Conidae; genus Conus; species Conus betulinus. The sequence continues at coordinate 136,861 of JADBJO010004893.1, forward strand.
TCGATTTTCAACGAAATTTGACATTTCATTGAGAGTTTCTTTATAAGAATTCGTCAGTTTCACTCAGAGACATGAGGAAGTGCTTATTCCAAGATCTGTGGCTTGATAAATCTGAATATAAACTCTGGCTTCGCCGCCGAGATAACTTGGACAAATATTGGTTCTAGTGTAGTTTTTGTAAGAATGGGTTTCAGCTTGGGAAAATGGGGGTGAAAAAGCCCTTCAAACTCACCAAAAAGGGAAGAAACATTCAGACTTGGAGAAGGCGAGTGCTACAGCGGCAGCGTCCTTAAATGATTGTTTTTGGAAATGATCATGACAGTGGGCAAGCTTTAAGTAGTACATCAACAAGTTTTTGCTCTGAAAACAACTTGGTTGCTGGTCCTTCAACGAGTTCTAGTGCTTCTACTGCAACTTCGTTTGGCCCTACTGCCCCTCTAACACCCCCGCTCTTTCCCTTCACCCCCATATCACCAGCATTCTAACACAACTACATGATTACACGTGTCCACCACCTCAACAGCAACCCACTATATATTTCACAAAATCACACACCCACTCAAACCACATTAACTTGCAGTGCCCCCCCCCCCCCCCCCCCCCCCCCCTTTTTTTTTTTCCCACCACTGACCACTTCCTTTCTTTTGTCCACATTATGTTCCCCCACCCCACCCCCCTGTGTACAAGTATACTAAGGGGCTTCTGTCTCCCCTCTCCCTCTACATATAGGTATGCATAGATGTATGTACATAAGTTTGTCGGGTGTGTGTGTGTGTGTGTGTTTTTTTTTTTTTTTTGTTTTTTTTAATGTTATTTTTTAAACACAGATTCCCATATATGACCACTATCATTATTACCACCACACATAAGATGTCCTGTGTATGCCAATTTTTTTTTTTTTTCCATGTATGTGTGTGTGTGGATGTGCTTCTGTAGGTATACATGTACTGTGTGTGTGGGGGGGGGGGGGGGGGTGTATGTACATAGGTGTGCGTGCATGTATCATGCATGCATGTGTGTGTGAGACGGTGATGATTTCATCTATGACAACCATCGCCATCAATCAGTCGATCATTGCTCCCCCTTATTATTTTTTTTTTTTTTTTTTTTGTAATGAACTGGCATTATGCCGATGCTATCATGCTATTTCACTTATGGCAACGATCATCATCCTTGGGCCCTTTGTCAAATGTGAGTGCTATTTGGGTGCCCCTATAGGGGTCCTTCATCCGAAGAGAGTTAATTGATAAATGTGAAAAAATATGAGAAGACTAATAGGCTGTCTTTTGCCTTTATGATTAGAAGTCCCAAAGGATGATTTGTGAAGACCTGCTAGCCTGTCTTGTGGTCTAAGGATCTTCAGATTTTTTTTTTTTAAACGTGCTAACCTGTCTTGTGATTCAAGGATCGTTGGATACTATGTGAACACTGATAGGGTTTCTCATGGTATGAGAATCTTTTGATAATTTGTGAAGTCTTAGTTGGCTGTCATGTAGTCTGGCAGTCTTTGGACAATTCAAGAATACTGATCATCTGTTATGTGGTTTCAGGATTGATTCGCCTGGTGTCCAAACACAGTTCTCAGCTCATCTACACCAGGACTACCAAGGCTGCTGATGAGTAATGATGTTCCTTGCGTTACATTGTCTGTATTAAAGGGTATTAATGCGTGCAAGGAATACAGTGTAGTTTTTTGTTCATGAATTGTGGTGTGTGTACAACAATTTTGTGTGTGTGTGGGGGCAAATGTGTAGGTGGTGGGGTGATGAAAGAAAAAGCGACTTACACTGGTCAACACTATCAAATGGTAATCTATTTTTAGTAATTCACACAAGGCACAAAAGGCCAAGGATTATCTTTCTGCAATCGATGCCAGTGTTAAGAACAATTTTCGTTTTCACATGCCACCACACAGCAGAGGCTTCTTCCAAGTAGTAACCACCTAATGTTACATTAACTATAGTGAAGTAGGTTTTTTCTGACACAAATTACTTTCAAACCTGATTCATCAGCATACTTTGGAGCAGACTCATGCTCTGTTGCCGATTTTTTTCAATGTTTCTGGGCATGTTGTGAAAAATTTGACACAGCTTGATGTCATTTTGCACATTGAAGTTGGCAAGAGTTGTCACTCTTAGGTTAGGTTCTTTAGGTTCCTTCCTATGGTTAGAATGAGCAAGTGCAATTACCACTCAATCTAGTCTGGAATTTTTTTTCCCGATTTTTTTTTTTTTTTTTTCCTAATTTAAGTTTGTAATATTTTCATCAATCATGGGAACAAAATTCAGCAAAATCAAAATGTGTAAACATGTCTGTAGTTACACTAAATATGCTTGCAAAAAGAAGAGGGGGGGGGGGGGGGGTAGAAAAGAAAAGGCGTTAAAGTATTATCCTAACTAATTACAGATACAAGTGCATTCATTGTGCTTTTATCTTATCAGTAAATACAAGCTGAAAGGCCACTGTCAATGGGCAGTTTTTGATTCCTGGTTCTTGATTGTGTAACCAAACACCAGTTGGTTAATTTAGTAGGCAGAATTAATTAATATTGTTCAATCTTTATTTTCTGAAGCATTCTGTTTATATGACAGATTTCAACTCAATTTATTTTGGCAAAGCAGCCATGCCCACTGATCTTACCACTCTTATGTTTAATGCCTGATTCATGATAATCAGGTATTTGGTATATCTTTAAACTTGTCACCCAGTTTATTATGAATAGAACTTGTAAATAATTATGGTTTACATGCATGAAACCACACATCCGGAAACTGAGATCTGACCTCACTGTTTTTATCTTTCAGGAAAAGTCAAAAAATGTTTATTCCCTTTTTTTTTTTTTTAAACTCTCTTGACAAGCGAGCGCCCGACCAGACACACATCCCAAAAGGCTGAGCGCCCGCCAGCGCCCAGTAAAACACGTGGCAACGATGGGCGCCACCATGTTTCCCATAGAAAAGGAAGTCTCGCGAGAACGTGACTTCCTTCTTCCTGTAGCCATTTACTTCCATTTGCAAAAAAACGCAAGTCGATACGTGCTGTGGTTCTCGAGTTATGAATTTTTTAAGTTTTGAGGTCGAAATGCTGTTTTTCATCATGGCTAACCTTGATTTCTGCCGTTCTATAATGAGATTTAGTGATGGAGATACTGTGTTTTGTAGGATTTACAGCATAAGACTTAGTGAAAGTACTGGGTAATGAAGCTTGGAGTGACCTAGATTTTGACTGGGATGAGGTTCCAGGTATGATGAACAACAATTCGGAAGAAAGTTCTGAGAGAGATTTTTTTTTTTCCCCCGAGTAAATGGCTCATGTGACATTCTTCAAACTTACGATATAGCAGCATATATATTCGTAGGAATTTTTAAAATTATTTTCATTTCAGTATTTCCTTTCCTCTCTTTCAAATTACGGAGTTACTTACCTTGCCGATGGTTTTCGACGTAACTAAGCTCAGATAAGTGCATACTGAAGAGTTAATCAATATTATTTCCATGGAAAGTGGGTATTACTTTTATTTTCTTGAAGGAAAATAACTGTTTTCCTTTGTCAAAACAGTGTTTTGGGGCTTGTGATATGATGTTCCTTTTTTTTTTTTTTTATTTCACTGTCCCAACTTCTGCCCTACCTCAGAGGCAGTGCACCCACGCCGCTCATTCTGACACCCCGTCCACAGCCACAGCCCGGTCAGCCCCGCCACAGCCCCAGCACCGGCAATACGCAGGAACAGTCATTGTCAAGTCATCAAGAGGCAACCCACCAAGGAGACACTGCACTACTGCCGAGTCACTTCGGTGGTGTTCAGTGGCGCCTGTTCTGATCTAACATACGCAGGACACCACCTGCTAAGCCCCCTACTGACGACAATAATTGCTTAGTCGCAGAGCCAGCGTGAGTGAGCTCTCCTCCGGAGGGCGCCACCACGTCCGTCCAACGACAGCCCCCATGGACCCACCGATACCGGTGACCCCGACGGAACCAAACCAAGGCCACAGACTTGGAGAGGACATCGAAATTGAGGTCACCATGAGAGCAGGGCATGAAGGGGCCACAGAATTTGAGACTTTTTTTTTTTTTAATGCCGATTGATGAGAATGAGGATGATTAAGATGATGCTACAGATTTCCATTTCGGTCCGAGACTACATGACAGGCTGTACTCTACGCTTCCTTTCATAATATATCCCAGCGTCAACCAGGCCCGAGAGATACTGGCACCTACAGTGTTGGTCAGGAAATTTGAACAACACTCTCAGAAACGCATCCATTAAGTGGATGAAACTTGACTGTGTGGTCACAGTCTTCCCAGCTGAGTCCGCAGCAAACTCAACTCTGGGTAGGAGCCGGTCGGGGCAGAAAAAACCCACATGACTCCAATGGGATTCGAACCCATGACCTCCCAGATGGGAGTCCTCGACGCTAACCACTTTGCCATGGCGGCTAGTGATATGATGTTCTTCCCTTCCTCCTAGGAAAATGATCGATAATACTAAGAAAGAAGGCGCCTCCTCAGTAGTTAGAAGACAAATCTTGTATATGATGCCTTCAGTTTAACAAAATTGTTGAAGTTTGGGTTGTTTTTTTTTCCCTTCACAACAAAAGTTGATTATTTAGTGTACAGACCATATAGGATGACTTCATTTTGTTCCTGAAGGTTTCAGTACTTTGTTTAGACTTAGAAAATCACTATGTGCACCTAATCCATGACGTTCTGTGGGTACAGTGAGTGTAAGGAAAACTGTTTTAGCACCAAGAACTGCAGCAGAGTTACTCTGTATTTTTTTTTTGTTTGTTTTTTTTTTTTTTTCCTCGTGTACCAGTTCATTATATATGGGGAAAAAGTGGTTGTTTTGGATGGAGTGATGTCTTTGAATTTTTATCATTATTTTTATGGAATGGATGAGTTAAAAACAAATTTTTAGTTGAGGTTTCTTTATGGCAAGTGTGTATGTGTTGCAGGGTTACCGCACTTGGCATGGTATTCACTTAGTCATGTAGCACAAAGTCATGGGGCAGGCAGAGGGTTAAGTGAGGGGAAGCTGTGGATCAGTTGAATGGAATTGAAGTCCGCTGGGATTATTATGACTCGGCTTACAGTGGAGAGGATAGTTGATCTCTCTCTTTTGGCTGGTGACTGATCCTGCTGTGTAGACCTGTTGCTGTAGTGCTGGGCTGTGGTGCGTCTTCACAACCTGTCTTGCCCAGTGTCTGAAATGTAGCCCCTGTTTATGGCATAGCCATGGTGTATGGCATAACCATGGTGCATGGCGTAACCACGGTCCCAGGTCTGCGATAAAGAGAACCTAGTCTGTAGTTAACCCTTTCACCGCCAGACATTCAATTTTGCATAAATCCCCATCACCAGCCATTTTTTAAAAAAAAGCTCTTATTTTATACCAGCATATGTGAAACACGGATATCTGTGGAACGAAACAACCAATTCTCATACTATTTTTTGTAAAATGGAGGAGATACACTGTACTTTTATTACAGCATAGCATGTTAGTAATAGTAAGTCAACAACAGTTTCAAATTTTTAGTAATTTCAAGTGCAAAAAAAAAAAAGCAAAAAAAAAAAAAAAAAGAATGTTCTGTTTCTTCTAAATGTAAAAAATGAAGAAAGAATGCAAACAAACTCTCAAGAGGAAAAATACTCCACTCACAACTGAAGACCAGAAAGTATGGTATTTCCAACAGAAAAGTGGAAGAAACAGCCACAAATACAACTACTCCAATAGCAGGGAACACACACACACACACACACACACACATTCCTATGCCTAACTGGTACACATGTAAGGAAAAAAAGAACACACACACACACACACACACACACACACACACACACCCCTTTCATTCGCAACAGTAATATTTTTTTATGAACACAAAGTCATTTATGTGCCTGTTGGTCTCTGAACCCTTGAGAGTCATTCAGCTGATCATAAAACCCACTAAAACACCTTTCTGCTGCTCGCCTCTCACGTGTCACGCCCCCTTCAAATTCAACCAGTAAGTGTCGGCCCACAGCATGTGTGTGAAGTTCATTGCCTTAAGTCTTGGTTCGCTCCCTCACACAGTTAGTGAACAGTCAGTCAGTGCTGGCTGGCTCAACGCAAAAACACTGGGGCACACACGCGGTAGCAAGGGAACCTCTAGTTTTATCTCTCATCAGCACGCCTCTCCCAACCATTTGGCCACGGTCCAGCGCTTCAGGTTGCAATAATTCGGTCAAGCTCATTATCATTGTTTCCTTGTGACTATCTGGGTCTTCTTCATCTGTATTAGGAGCAACTGATCGTCTATTCAGTATTCCCCAGCACTTGATCCGTGGTAAATGCACGACAAGGTCGAGTACGTAAAGTGCTTGGTGGTGACCTCCTACTGAATGGAAAAACAATCGGAATAAAGTCGATAAAACACTGAACTGAATAGTGTTCTGATAAAGCAAATGGCTGTGAGCACGGGCCAGACCATCCCCCAACTATGATGTTTATTGCTGGCTTTTATTTCATGAACTTGGATCGTGAGAGTATCGGGAGTTAGAGGTCACCCCTACTTTGTCGCCAAATGGCGACATCGGCACTCATCCCTGTCGTCGCCAAAAGGTGACTTTGGCGGTGTAAGGGTTTAAGTAGCTGAGAGTGTGGCTTGTCGAGTTCACACATTTGCCCTCTATCTTTCAGAAGAGGTGTGAGAACTCAGCCAGCGAAGGATTACTCTGTTATAGAGTTTCTGCTATAATTATCAATCTCCACTTATGTTCAGAGGTTGAGTGTAGTTTACAACAGAGTAGGAGACAGTAATACAATGCTAAACAATTGCAGTCAAATAACTCTTCCATGTTTCTTATGAGTTCAATTACATTAACTTGAAATACACTTAGCCCAAGTCCCCATGTGGTGTAGACTTCAAGTCATACACTATATAAAGCATTCCAACAATCACCATTATTCATAAATCAACTGAACAGTTTTCACCTAGTACAGGTATACTGTATTTCTGATCAAAGTTTATCATTCAGTTATCATCTGAACCGATAGAATTGCAAACTGGCAAAAATCAGAAGGTACACAAGTAGTGGTCAGATTGTTAACAAAGAACCATAACCACATGGTGATAGCTTTTACCACAAGTGGCTAGCAAACTACAACACAGAACAATCATTCATTATTTTGATAAATGTCGCCAAGTAGTTACACTGTCAAACCACATGGCATACATATAAGCAATACATAGATTCGAAATGTAGAAACATAGTTTCAACTTATATTTCTGGGAGAATGAGTGACATGACCGGGAATTTCAGATCAGAGGGAGATAACCATGCCCTCTCTCTTGATTACCCTTGTGGTCTTCCTTGATGCACTGTTTTGATCTACAGCTGGTCCAGGGGAAAAGTGAGCGTGTGAGACTATGTGTCTGCTATTTGTATGCTGAACAGTGTATTCTAGATTGTTCCTTTGCAACGGCTGTCGCTCACGGTGAAGAGAGGGAGGGGAAATGTCTGTCAACTCCCTCCCTCAGTTGTGGATTTGACCAATCACAAACATCATCAGCCAGCTGTGTGCATGGAGCATGACGGTTCACAGTGTGTGGATGGTGGATATGGGGGGGGGGGGTTGGTTTAGAGAAGGAGGGAGGTGAGCAAGAAAGAGGGAGAGGGTTCTCGATAGTGTGCCGCCTATTAGTCTATTGCAGGTGAAGTAGATGTGCGAGAGAGGGAAGGGGAAGAGACGGATGACATCTTGACAACATGACGTAAACTTTCCTTTAACATATGCCGTTAAGCTGGGCGGCCTATGCTGTTCGAGGGGGGGGGGGGGGGGGGGGGGGGGGGGGGGGGGGGGGGGGGCTATGGGCAACATTGAGGTACATTTTTCGCCGAGTCACGCTGCCACATCGGTTGAGAGGGGAGAGTTGGCATAGATTCCATTCTGCTGTTTGAGTTTTGTACAGTTTGTACAAGATGGTGGTTGGGACCAGGTGGACTTGTCAGTGGCTCATCACAACTTTGAATGACCGATGTTTGGGGTTGGAGGTTTTGTCTAGCAGTATCAACACATGAATGCAGAGTAACTTTTGGCCTTTGGATGATGACAGTCTGGGAAAGTTATCTTTCATGGCAGCATGCTACAAATATTTGTATACAAAAGATTAGGATGTGATATGCAATGAAATTTGACAAAATATATTCACAGCCAGTTTATACTCATCGGTGAGTAAGCGTAAGTTTCATTTTGCAGAGAAAATTTCATACAGTAGAGATGCATATTATGTCAGAGATGTAAAAAACTAAATTCATGGTTTTTAACATGCAAAGAATTCTGCTGTATTTAAAAATGGACTTTCATCAGTGAAATTTATTATGATTGTGTATGTATGTAATGTATACATACAGTGTGTGAATGTGTGTACTTCTGTTAGTGTGTGTTCTTTGTTTTTTAAACCATGATGCAGGCAGTGTTGATCATGGCCTGCAATATGGAACAGGATAATTCACTGGCGATCAGCATGGTAGATTTGCAGACAACCTGTGTTGATTTGTTTCAGTTTGTTTGAAGAAGTCAGAATTCTGTCTTTTGCACATTTTAAGAGTATATCTGTCTGGCTCTTGGCAGAATCCAGTATTTGCAGACTTCTTCCATAAGTTCTTTTTGGACACACCCTGCAAACAGATCCCAGTTTGTGTTTGGATAATTGAGTGTGTTCAAGTAAACTGCAGCTTTCTTTGCTATTTCATGACAGTAAGAAAATAGTCACTTCTGTGAAGATGTTGTGAGCGCTCCATGTAAGTCCTGGATGAATGAGGGATCATGCATCGACAAATCTAAACACAGAAGTGTAACTGTAGAAGATTGGTTGTATGTTAGAGACCCATCGGTCAGACAACACAAATCCAGCTCTGAAAAGACATCCCCTAGAAGCAGCAGACCTCTGGATGAAGAATTCACACTATCCTAAAGAGGACTGTGCCCATTGAAATCGGTCAACAGCAAACAAGGGTCAGAAAGTTTTTTCGAGCAGACTGACAAGGTCTTGACAACTAACAGAGCTAGAAGGTGGTAAATATACTTCGAGCAGACTGACAAGGTCTCTGACAACTAACGGAGCTAGAAGGTTGTAAATATAATGAGCTAACAAAAGCAGGGTTCCCGCTTCACATTGGGAACAAAAATTTTGCACTTGATGCCAGACAGACCAACGACTTCAGTCTGTAACTCATTTTCTTATAGAAACCCTCTGAGAATCCATAAGTTATATTCTTATTCCAGGAGTTTTGTGTTGTATCTCAGTTCTGTGGAGTAATGCTGGTCACCCACAAAATAATATATATCTCCATACATGAAATGTGTGGTGCTATTGAAAAGATTTTGATGTTCCTTAATGTTTCATGTGATGTCAGGTCTTGGTTTTGCATGTTAAAACATCCTTTTAAAAACGTTTGGTACGAAACTCCCAAAATTGGGATGTGACCTCTCACGCTTCTCAAGCTAGGATTTGGATGGTATCAAAATTCTTTGATGGAAATTCTGCAATATTTCCTTTCTTTAGATTATGCCAGTCTAGGGCACATGGGATTCTTGCTCTTACTGCTTGTCTTTGAAACACCAGTCATCTTTACTTGAATCACCTAGAATACCTTGTAAATTGGCAGCAGGTGAGATATTGTGATAAAAGATGATGGGGATCTACAGCAGTCAATCTCAGATCCAGCCATGGGATTACACAAGTGATGTAATAGGGAATTTGTATTGGAGGAAGCTTAGAAATGGGCTTTTGTAACAGTTCCAAGTCTCTCGCCTGTATGGTTTACCTGTCCATGAAATTTGAAAATGTGCATTTGAAATAACCATGGAAACTTGAATTTTTTTTTCAACATTTGTTAAAAGCCTCGAAATTGTCCAAATCTGTATTGTGTTGTACTTGTTAATGCGTGTAGCACAGTTGATGAAAACAGGGCAGGTCAGTGGTTTTATTTACCAATTACTGTGCATTGTTATATGTGTATTTCAAGTGAATTAAGTACACCGCTATACAAACGCAATCTGCCATACTTTCACAGAAGGAGGCATCATTTTTTTTATGTAAGTTTTCTCTTTACTGACATCACATAAGGTAAACAGACATATATCATATAAAAAGCAACAGACAACGGGGGCACCAGGTAAGGTGTCCAGTATCAACTTCATCTCTCACAACCAAATGATGGTGTTCTGCACATTTGCCCTTTAAAAGTTCTCCTTAAATCACTCGGTGTTGTCTCCCCTTCAAAAATGTCACCGACAACCCGCAGGAAAGTTGGTTCAAGACTCGCCCTTCAGAATACATACACTTAGATAAAACTATGAAACTAAAGATTCTGTACTACTATGACCCATATCAGACCTTTTTACCCACCTGTTTCAAGTATACAATGTGCATCATTTTACCAACATAATGTATATTCTGCACAACCAAAAATTACACTAGATCAAAGTGGGTGTGCTCGAAAATCATATGTAACATAGCACGAAAATTCATTTAACTTTAGTTTGTGTTGAACACGCTCACCCAGGATGAGATTCACAGGCACAGGACTTGTCACAGAAAATCTCAAAATTAACATCTGTAGAGGTGAACTCGATCACACTGAAATGCAGACCATCTAAAACCTTGAGCTTTTGATTAACAGAGGAAGCTTCCCAAAATCAGCCAGTCCTCTAGAAAATGCTGGTATCTCTGATAAGAAAGGCTCCAACGGAGCTTGAATGTAGCTGTTACCTGATTTGAATGCATGATTTAAAAATCAGAAAGAGAGAGAAAGCAAAATGAATTAAAAAAAAAAAAAAACACTCATGGGGGTAAGAAATTCAGTTGTTCTATTCTGGATGTGGAAATTTCAGTTGAATTCCAGAAGTGTTATCACAGTGAAATGGCGCAGCAGAAATGCTGATACAAAGTGAAAAAGTTGGTAAACTATCCTGACATTCCATGGGAGATCACTGCAAAGGATATTATTCAGCAGCTTGCTCTGCGGGAGCATCTTCTGTTGCTGCTGCTGGTTCTTCTGTGGTTTTCACCCCCTCCCTCTTCGCTTTGGCAGAGTCTTCCACCTCGGCTTCTTGAGGTGCTTGTGTTTCTTCTTCCCCTGTGGCTTCGGTTTGCTCTTCCCACCACCCTGCTCTTCTGTTTTCTCCCCTTCTTCCGCTTGTGTGTCTTCCGTCCCCTCTGCTGGTGCTTCCGCTGCTGCTGCTGGAGCTGCTTCCTGGCTCGCGCTGAAGAGGACAACAGGGTAAGTTAACATGGCAATAATTACAGTCAACAATAGTCGACGTAGCAATACTAGAAACTGTTCCTTCTTTCATTCATTGAGCTGACCAATCAAGACATTCTGTAACACAAGACTCCACCCTTTTTCAGTTATTTTAGTCATTCCCACATTTCTTGATTAATACAGTTTTTTTCTCAATTATGTACTGATAAACAAATAGGCATGAATGTGGATCAGGAAGAAGTTGTATGTATGCTTGGTCATAAAAACTGAATACCCCAAATATCTTAAATAGATGAATAAACAGATCTGTCTGAAATTTTCTGTGAACTGGTCACCAGGGCACTAACCATACACTGAATTTCATAATCTATATCTATTATGTTGAAATGATAAGCAGTATGGGGAAAAAAAAAAAGTGCAGGCAAACAATTCCTGTGTCATGATGATAATGCCAGGTCAAAATTGTCTTTTTTTTAGTGGGCAGGAATTTCAAGTAGGGCAGCAGTTGGGAAGGACTGTGACTTGGGTGAAGAAGGAAAATTGTAAGCATTAACCCTTTTACTGACAGTATATGGGGACCATCAGATTCTACTGCCTGAACAGAATCATTTGTCACAACTGTCTAGAATCGACTTTCATTCTGTCTAGACCTATCAGTCCACCTCACTATGTTGAAAGTCCACCCATTATATATAACACAGATAACCCATCTACAGACTTTAATAAAAGTTGACAACCTATGAGAAAATTGCATTTCTAAAAATTTTATTTTTTATTTTAAAGTTGTTTAAATTCCATTTTCTTGTATGCATTACACCTTTGTTGTTGGTGAGTGAATAACAACATATGTGGGTAACAGCCCTATCAGGTGCACTAGCATCATGAGACATAAATCACTGTTGGAAACTGCATAACTGTGACAGATATCACTCTTTAATCCAGAACTTTTGGTGGAAGTCTAAACAACTCAATTAGTCTGTAGTATACTAAAGACAGGAAATAACAGTCTCACCAACTGCAGTATACTGAAATCATTTTTTGGATAGAGGGATAACAGATTCCCATATAGAAAAAAAATCAGTATATTGTGAGAAGAAGTTTTCATCATACGATGATTTCTTCGGATTTCTGTCTTGCCCCACTCCATCCTCCACTTCCCTCCCTGCCCTTTTCTCACCGATAAATGCCCCAACATTTTTCTCCCAGGAAACACTGTAGATTTCTTTTCTTAGGAACACTAACAGGTTTGTTGTTCTGCTGCAAGCACCTATGGGGTTGGGTATATAATAGGCCAGCTCAGAGCTTCCCTCTGGAAGGAGGGGGTGGTGGAGTGGTGTAAATTTTCTTGTTGTGTATGCCTCTTGTCTGTGTATGCAGGGTTCGCACAGGGCCCTAAAAGGCCCTAACCTTTTTAGGCAAAAAAATAGGGGCCCCTAAAAGGCCTTTAAAATCAGAATGAAGAGGCTGGAGGCCCTAAAACTAGTAAAAGGCCCCTAAACCAGAACAGCCTCCAAAAAAAAAATCTTAAAAAAAAAAACTTGTGAAGCAAGAACAAAAACAATCAAAGAAGAATGATCAGAAAAGAGAACAAAAACCGATTTTCACAATAGGTAAATGCCGAATCTGTACCGATCGATCATGGTGTAAAGTCGTTCAAGGGAAGTAACTCCATGACAAAGTAACTGTGCTGTCCACCATCTTGGACTTTCCATGTGTTGAACGAAGTAAGACCACTGGATACTGGATAATTTCTGTGTTGAAGCTCCTGGGAGCTTGTTCACAGATCGTTTCCACTAGTGCAACTGATTTGTCATGCGCCATGCGTGGTACAAAACTTCGACAGTTGTGGCTAATGGTAACAGGCAGGATAAAACTTTGCAGGAAGCTCCTTCCAGTGTGCGTCGAGCCTGTTCTTGAAAGCATTAACTGATGGGGCTGTGACCACACTGTTTGGCAGGCTGTTCCAGGTGGCGGTCGCACGCTGTACGAAGAAACAGCTTCTGATGTTGAGCCTGCTGTGTGATCTTTCCAATTTCAGACTGTGTCCTTTCGTATCTCTGCCTTGGAAGTAGTTGAACTGGGGGCGGTTGGTCAGGTACAGGCCGTGCGTATATTTGTACATGTCAATCATATCCCCCCTGAGACAGTGGTGTTCGAGACTAGGCAGATTCAGTGCAGCAAGACACTCTGGATATGGCTTTTCTTTCAAGGATGCGATGAGTTTGGTGGCACGCCTCTGAACATCCTCCAGCTCACAACACAATGCCTTATGCCGGGTTGCCATGCTGTGTGCCCATATTCGAGAATCGGGCGGACTGGAGACTTGTACAACTGGATGAAGACAGCAGGGGTGAGGAAATCAAATGATTGTCGGATGACTCCAAGAATTCAGTTTGCTTTTGCAGTTGCTTGGTTTATGTGGTTCTTGAAAGTCAGCCCTTTATCGATCAAAACACCAAGATCCTTCTCCACCTCACTTTCTGGTAGCTCCACCACAGTCTGTTCCCCCTGTGCATCCTGGCCTTTCATGTAGTATTTCCTGTCCGTCTTCGGGTTCCCCATTCTCAAGACGGAGCACTTCTCTCAGGATGGAACCACATTTGCCAGTTCGTTGACCACTTGTGAAGGCAATCCAGATCGTCCTGCAGTGTCGCCATGGACGTATCATCATCATTCCTTGCAAAGACCTTTGTGTCGTCAGCAAATAACTTGACGTGGCTCTGGACATGCCGAGGCAGATCGTTTATGTACATGAGGAGCAGTACTGGGCCAATGACACTGCCCTGTGGAATGCCGCTTGTCACTCTCCCCTCTCTGACTTCATGCCGTTGACACAGACTTGCTGCGACCAGTGACTCAAGAAGTCCTGGATCCACTGAAGGACATTTCCCTTGATGCCATGAGCTTCTACTTTGGCTACAAGTCTACGATGTGGGACGCTGTCAAACGCCTTCATGTAATCCATATAGATCGCATCGATTCCTCCTCCAGCATCCAAGGCCTCCGTCCAGATGTCAAGAGCATCAAGCAGCTGTGTCACGCATGATCTCCCCTTTGTGAACCCATGCTGTTCTTGGTTGATAAGGTTGTTTCGCTGCAGGTGTTCAGTGATGTGCTCACGAACAAACGCCTCCATCACCTTACACAGTACACAGGTCAGACTTACTGGCCTGTAGTTGTTGGCCGCAAAACGTCTCCCTTTCTTGAATATGAGGGTGATGATGTTAGCAGTTCTCCACTCATCTGGGATCTTGCCTGTTTCCATTGACTTTCTGATGATAATTGTGACTGACAGAGCGAGTACATCTGATAGCTCGGAAAGTAAGCGTGGACTGATTCCATCTGGTCCTGGGGCCTTGGCACTCTTCAGGCTTGTCAGCTGCTTGTGACTTTTTCCACCAGAAATGTCCAGATCGGTCAGCTCTGAGTCATATGTGTACTTTGGCATGTCTGGTAGGTCGCCTTCTTTCTCGACAGTGAAGACACTCTGAAAAAAAGTGTTCGGCAGATCAGCTTTCTCTTTGTCTGTGGTTGTCTTTGACCTATCACTCCTTTTCAAGTCTCCAATACCATACTTTGACTTCACGTATGACCAAAAAATGACTTTGGGTTTGTCTTGGCTTGTGCTGCTACCATCTCCTCTAATTTCTTCTTTGCTTTACGGCATGCCTTTGTCACCTTGTTTCTGCTCCTGATGTAGGCCTGATAATCCTGCTCATCCTTGGTCTGCAACCAGCACCTGTACAATTTGTGCTTCTGCTGCACTGTTCTAAGTGTATCTCCGTCGAGCCACTTCTTCCCTTTTTTTGCTCTTGAGCCTCCTGTCTTTGGTACATATTTCTCTGTTACTCTGTCCAATTCCCTGCGCAGCTTTTCCCATGCCTCTCCAACTGATAGGTAATTCAGCTCATCCTCCCATCTGATATTTTCCAGGTCTTTCCTCATCTCTTCTATGTTTGCCTTTGCAAAGTTGAAATGTTCTTTTTCTTTCCTGTTTCTTGGTATGCACAGGACAAACCACAGTTCGATTTTCAACGAAATTTGACATTTCATTGAGAGTTTCTTTATAAGAATTTGTCAGTTTCACTCAGAGACATGAGGAAGTGTTTATTCCAAGATCTGTGGCTTGATAAATCTGAATATAAACTCTGGCTTCGCCGAGATAACTTGGACAAATATTGGTTCTAGTGTAGTTTTTGTAAGAATGGGTTTCAGCTTGGGAAAATGGGTGAAAAAGCCCTTCAAACTCACCAAAAAGGGAAGAAACATTCGGACTTGGAGAAGGCGAGTGCCACAGCGGCAGTGTCCTTAAATAATTTTTTGGGGAAATGATCATGACAGTGGGCAAGCCTCAGTAGTAGTACTAGTGCATCAACAAGTTTTTGCTCTGAAAACAACTTGGTTGCTGGTCCTTCAACGAGTTCTAGTGCTTCAGCTGCAACTTCGTTTGGCCCTACTGCCCCTCTAACACCCCCGCTCTTTCCCTTCACCCCCATATCACCAGCATCCTAACACAACTACATGATTACACCTGTCCACTATATATTTCACAAATCACACACACCCACTCAAACCACATTAACTTGCAGTGCCCCACCTCCACCCCCCCCCCCCCCCCTTTTTTTTTTCCCCATCACTGACCACTTCCTTTCCCTTTGTCCACATTATGTTCCCCACCCCCACCCCTCTGTGTACAAGTATAATAAGGGGCTTGTGTCTCCCCTCTCCCCTCTACATATAGGTATGCATAGATGAATGTACACGTGTTTGTCGGGGGGGGGTGTGTGTGTATGTGTGTGTTTTTTGGTTTTTGTTTTTTTTGTTTGTTTTTTTTATACACAGATTCCCATATATGACCACTATCATTATTACCACCACTCATAAGATGTCCTGTGTATGCCAATCTTTTTTTTTTTCCATGTATGTGTGTGTGTGGATGTGTTTGTGTACATATACATGTACCTGTGTGTGTGTGTGTGGGTGTATGTGCATTTGTGTGCGTGCATGTATCATGCATGCATGTGTGTGTGAGACGATGATGATTTCATCTATGACGACCATCACCATCAATCAGTCATTGATCATTGCCCCCTGCCCCCTCCCAAAGTTTTTTTTTTTTTTGTTTTGTTTTGTTTTGTTTTAAACTCGACTGGCATTATCATGCCAATGCTATCATGCTATTTCACTTATGGCAATGATCATCATCCTATATCGCTGTTTGTCCCACTTACGACAATGACCAATTATCCATGAATCATCAATTTTATTTATTTTTTTTTTTTCTCCCCCACCCCCAACTGGCATTACTACATCAATGCAATCACATTATTTCACTTGTGACTATGGTCACCACCCTATATAATACTGCAGATCTCATCTCAGTGATCAACATCCTTCAGTCATTGATCATTTCCTTTATTCCCCCACTGGCATTATCGTTTTGCCAATACACTGTCCTACTCCTTTTACAAAAATGACCATCGTCCTATACCACTGTGGATCATACCTACACCTTGACCATGATCATCATCCACCCATCTTTGAACACCTCCACCATACCCCACAAGCATTTTACACCAATGCCACAACATTATCCCACTTATACAACAATTAGCATCATCCTACAGTACTGTTTATCTCAAATGATACATGTTCATCACCCATCAGTCATCTACCCCTACCCCCCTCCACCCTCTTTCTCAACCTGCAATATTATACTAATGCCACCTTATTATTCCACTTACCACAATGACCATCATCCTACAGTACTATTGATCTCACCCATGCCAATGAACATCACCCACAGGTCATTGTCATTGATATTCCCCCCCCCCCCCCCCCCCCCCCCCCCCAGCTTGCACCATTGCACCATTGCACCATGCACCATCACCACTACATTTTTCCACTTATATAACAGTAGTCATCATCCTATGGTACTACTGATCTAAAATGATTACCATAATTTATCAGTCACTGAAAATACTCTCATCCAGTGAACACCTTCATACTGCACTATATACATGGAAAATGAAGAAGCTGACCAATTGACAAAGGAAGGAGGACAGTAGCCCCAACTGTAAAAGGTAGCCTCCTTGGAATAAATCAAAAAGATTTCTTTGTTTTCATACGGACATGGAATTGACAAGATTCATACCAGAAAGGGATTAGGTGCTTGCTGAATGGAGGTCTGTATTGGAGAAAATGGCATCTGTGGGAGGCAATGGTAAGCACTTTTCAGCATTTTCGTGTGCCCCGATGGCCCTATTTTTTTTATTTTAGGCCCTAAAAAGACCCTAATTCTGATCCATTACTGTGTCTTAAGCATATTTTCGCTTGAATGTCTATTTTTTTTTTTCTTTTCTTTTCAAATGGATTACAGCTCTAACACAGCCTGCATGGTTTGCTGAACTATAACAGCATAAGCGCCATTATCTGAGTGAACACAAACACAAAAATGGTAGTCTTTATAGGAAGTCAGTCTTCAATAGGAAGTAAATCTGGAATAGAAGAAAATAGGAAAATATTTCAGAAAATAAACGTACTTAATTTGGAAGGGGGTAGCAATGAGGAGGTGGAAGGTTTTCTACAAAATGTCATTTTATTCAAGGACTTCACTGTCTATATCCACGGAACAATGCATAGCAAAACATACACACATATACACAAAGAGAATTCACAGACTTCAGTTTGTTAAGTATCAACTATTGCCACCTCCGTCCTATAATAAATAGAGGAAATGCATCCATTACACATATATTCTGCTTTGATTTTTACCCCTCCATCACATGAAGAGTGATGTTGCTAATTTGCCATCAAAGCTGTTTTTGATGGACACCATTCTCATAAACTGAATACAGACTTAAGACAATTCCTTGTCATTGGAGTTTGATCCACCTTCTTGGAGACACCAACTGTTGTGTTACAACTATCTGCTGATCGTCATCTAAACTGAACCATCTTTTTGTGAAGGTCAGGCTTGGCTACAAACAAGGGAATTGCACATTTCCATGCCTTGGAAAATCCTGTTCACTGGTTTTCCACCACATATTGTTTGCACAGATTGACCTGATGTGATGATCAACACGTTGTCATTACTGATTGATTGTTTCTCAGCAACATGGAAAAGAGCACATCTCCAGACTCTGCGTAATACTGCTTGCCGGTGCTCTACTGAGACAGATCATTAGGCCTACTGAGCTGGGAATTTTTTTTCACAATGCAGTGAAACTGAATTCAGAGTCTGCAAAATTCTCTTTATATCAATTATTATGAAAGTAGAAATTCAAGATTCCCACACTGACTGCAGGGGGTTGCAAGTTTGGGGACCTTCTGGAGAGTGCTCAGGGGTGTTGCAAGTCCAAATCTCATTGACTGTCCCTGTGTGTTGAAAGCTGGTCTTGGCAGAGAGCTAAAAGTGCTTACATGGGCTTATTTTGGAGAAAAACACCTGAATTGTACTACTGGCTCTAAAGATCTGTTCTTGAATGTGCTGCCTATGCAACATTAGCAGTAAAGAATACATCTCAAGAGTTTTAGTTCCAAATGAAAACAAAGATTTTGGATGAAAAGTTGTGAAATTCACATGTCATATGTGCACATGTGTTGCATCATTTACCATTACTTCATTGCTCCAGGCCTCATTTCATGACAGAAGACTTCTAGATTCTCACAAGAAGACTTCTGGATTTTCTCAAGTCTGGCACATAAGGGCATTGATTTGTATCATGTCATAGCTAGCAAAGGCAAAATATGGCTATTGTGTCTTGGCTTGCATGTTACACAAGGATGGCAACGCAGTGAATTGGATTCATGTTTGAAATAAATAGCTGTCACCATACATTGAAGCATGAATCAACTGTTAAAAACTAGCCACTTTCACAGTTCATTCTAAAGGGCTATCTTATTGGATCCAGGTCTAGGAACCAGGTTCTATGAAAGAGCAAATCAAACAGGTTTCCAGTGCTGTCTCTCCTGATTTTCTTTAGATAATTTCGTTGTCATCATTTGGCAGCAAAATATATGGCTATCTCTCAGTTAAGTGATACAACTTGGTACACAAGGACAAGTTATGACTTCTGACACATTTGAAAGTGTATTATCATGCCTGATTTCTTGGGTTGTTATGCTTCACTTCTGAATCATTCTGTGGCAGATGTTCACATTGAACAGATTTACAGTACAGCTCATGAGACAATATACTACGAATAGAAAAACATCATACAAGTCACCAGTTCAGTCATTTAAAATGTTTTATTCATCTGTTTAAAAAAATCATTCATACCTCCATTTTCTTTAGTTCATTCATATCTGTCATCATTTTTACCAGATAATTCAAATCAAATCTGTCATTCATCTTTATGAAGATAATTCAAATCTCTCTCATGTTAATTTAGATCATTCAAAACTGAAAACCAATTACTAAGCAATGACCTTTTGAAATCCAGTGAATATGCAGAAAACAAAAAAACTTTATTTCTGTCGTTTGTTTTCATTCGAGAACCTTACTGATTTATTCCCACTGGCTTTTTCTTAACAAATACAAGGAAGTTCCCATTATGAAATACTGTCAAATACTTTTTGTTCCTGAAGTGAAGGAGAAGCTTCCAGCTTGACTTATGTTGGCGAATGGAAGACTGCAGTTCTTCCCCATCCATCATCTCTCTATCACTGTCCATTAGTGAGAATAAATTGAAAACCTGTGTGTATGTTATACAGTCGAAGCTGCTTATAACGAAGTCAGATGTAATGAATACTGGATATAATGAAGCAAAAAGGTTGGTCCTGGCAAAAATCATTCTTTACGTGACTAAAAAATACGTCTAATGTTACAAAGTTGGATGTAGCGAAATGTCGCTTATAATGAAATGGTTTGGGGGTCCCCAGCAGGCAATCATGCAGGTATTAGTGAATCATATGTTCGGCCTCATGAAGTGGTTACTTTCATATTCGGGAACCATTTCTCTGAAATGGTCAGTTAGTTCGCAACAAAGTATGTTGCTTCATACAATCGCTTTCTGTTCTAGGGAGATGAAGGAGTAAATGTAGTACTTTCTATGTGTTGCTCTAAACAGAAATCACACATTTATACATGTTGTTGACTGGCTGCATAACCCAGGATTGTTTCATTTTCTTACACAGCTTCACATAGGTAGATTGAAAGTACACAGTTTTTGACTTTTTGTTTTTTGTGTGATAAACATCACCTCTGTCGTTCATAAGCAATAAAGTCATATTCTAATGTCCTGTAATGTGAGTGCCTGTGATTGTCGAAGCAGAGCAGTCAACTTACATGGGGTCAAGTTCAGACACTGTTGATGAAGGACAGATGCTAGAGGGATGAGGGTGAAGGGGAAGGAGGGTGTCAGGCTTTGATCTGATAGGCCATTTCATCATGGCGTTTGCATGTCGCATAGGTCTGTCACTAAACTACAAAATTGAAATTATTCAAGAAGTTAAAAAGAAATCCAGCGAAACAGAAGATACTAGAGAAAGAATATGAAATTGCGCCATTGACACTGGCAACCATTCTGACTTCCAAAGACAAGTGTAAAAGTCCTTATTTTGGAGGCGAGGACACGGCAGCACACCAGAACTCATTTTTAGATACCTATCGGAGAGAATCAAACGAGAGAAGTTTGACAGAACTGCTGCACGTACATGTACTACGCTGCCTTTGTGTAATCATGTGGACTGCTGTATTATGAGGATGAAAAACAAAAATTATTATCCTTTTCACATCTCTCTTCATCAATCATAGTTGAGTTGGGGGTTTTTTTTCATCCAGCTATGGCAACAATTAACCTTATCTGTTCTGTCAAAAAGAGTGACATTAAAAGATTTTTTTTTTTTTTTTTTACCATCCAGTGTGGCAACAATGACCCTTTTCTGTTGTTTCACAGAATGAGAAATCAAGGTATTTCTTTTTTAGATCCAGTTGTGGCAACAATCATCTGTCGTTTCACAGAATGTGGAAAGTTGAGGGCTTTTTTTTTTTCGTCCTACTGGCAACAATCATCCTTTTCTGTTGTTTCGTCAAAATCACTTTCACAGCAGGCATTATAACTGTCTTCCATTCCTGTATATGAGTGACCTAATAAGCACTGCAAATATGGTAAAGAACTCTTGGTTGTATACACAAAGACAAAATAACACATCTAAGACTTTCACTGCAAAGATAGAGAACATTTTTTTTTAAATTATCGTTTTCTTTTGAAGACCTTATGGAGACACTTATCTGCCCATGAATGTGGGCGCGCATGTGTGTATTGGGGGAGACACATCATCACACCAGATATAAATAGCAAACAGATAAAAAATCCATTATAACCAGCGTGTAGGTTGTAATGAAAGATGGATATAATGAAGCAATTTTGAATATCCCCAGCAATTCGTTACAGCGGCTTCGACTGTATGATACAGTGTATCTGTAGCTATCAAGAGATCTATCAATCAATGTATCTCTCTCTCTCTGTATGTATCTTTCTACCTATCTGTCTGTCGAAATACCTATTGAAGCAAAGGACAAAAACAATAAACAAGTTGATTTGGACACTCATGTGTAATTTCTGTTCAGGCAGACAAACATTAATGAAAATGTGTATGAACATAGCATATCCGGTCTAAAGAATTGTTCACAATATACGCGAGCCAGGGGTGGATTGAAGCAGCTCATTTTGACCAGTTCACTATACAAGGACACAATGCACACATGCTGAAATCCATTGGTGGCAACACTTTGAGGATAAGATGAAGTGCAAGACATAAATGTGAGAGAAGGGAAGAGAGGGCATGGGCATGGGAGAGGGTGAGGTTGACTGTTGTGGTTTTCTTTTCATTTGATTCAACAAGGCAAGGCACAGCGACAAGTACAACAGTGAGTTTATATGATGACACAACAACTGGAGACAAAAAGCTTGCAACGTGTGCAGCAACTTTCACAAAAAAGCAAAAAGCACATCTTGGACCTTGGATCTGCACGAACATTAGACAACCACTCTGACTACAAAGTTCTGCCGACTACCGTACTTTACGGTACAACAGCAAATGGCACGCACACCCTTCGAACCCAACCTCATTTCAGCTTGACAGAGAGCAAAACAATACTTAGTAGCAATGTCATTTTACTGAGATATATGGATAATTGCCATACATTTGCTATAATGGAACTAATTTGAGGATCAGGCCGTGTTGCAATGCTTTAATCTTTTAGTGCTGCTGGTGACATTCGTAATATTTATCAATGCATGCAGTGACTCTGAAACCAATGATTGTTGACTTAACAGGGATCATGAATTCAGTGCTTACTTCATTTTCTTTCTTTAAAGGCAGACAGAATATTTGTGATTTTTAAATTCCTTGCACTAATCATGCCACTAGTGCGAGCTGTGGGTGAGGTGCCATATTTTGTGTTCACAAAGACTGATATTGCCTGGTCAACAGAGGAGAGAGCAACTGTATGAACACGATTCAAGGCAAGAGATGTTTTGTGGAAGTTCAATGGCTAACACTGTCTAAGAGTAGATTACAGGGAATCAGTTCAGGAGTGATTCTACGTGGTTTGATACAATGAAATGTACACCACAACACAGATTAATTTGTCTTCGCAACTTTGCGTTTTTTTGTCTCTGAAACATCCCTGTTAATTCTTAAATGTGAGCTGCTCTGACAAGTCACTGACTCTCTTTGAAGCCATTACTCCCTGTCCACAGTTAATGCATGCATCTTTCCCCATTCCACTGCATACTCTTGCCTACCAAATTCTAGTCATGGCTATTAATCATTTATGAAAAGAAAAGACACCAAAGCCCCCACACATTAACAACACCCTACATCTGGTAGCAGATTTGCAACATTCCAGAAAAGCAAACCATTGTTGTAAACCTTAATCTGAGCCCCTTGTACCAAAGCAGTTTCCTAAGCAAGTGATGTTATGTTTGCTGCAGCATTTCAACATTCAAGTGCTTTGCACGGTAAGAAATCACTGTGATCTCAAACCCTAATTCTTCCCCCTTTTCCCCCCTTTCTACACCTAATAAAAAGAGTCCAGTGAAAGCTCCAAGCACAACACAGTCTGATCCCTTCACTCAATTGGAACACCATGAAAACTCAGCAGCTCTTCTTTCTTTTCTATCTGTTTTTTTTTTTAGATGAGGTGCACAAGGGAGAAAGACATTGAGGGCAGGGAACAGAGGTTATATCTACCATGTATCACTCCCGCTTCTCCGCTCAGTCTACAAGAGAGAAAAGAACAAGAACATTGTCAGTCTGGCATTGCACAAGCCAAGTGAGGTAGTGCTGGAAAATGAAATAGATCTACTACTATGAACGACATATCTCCCATTACAAATCAAACCACAAAAAGGTGATGAATTCATGATAAAGAAAACAATACATTCAATAAAATGTGACATTAAATTTGTGAAGGTTTAATGACCAGTAACAGTATTTACAAACGAAGCAAGTGTGGCTTCAAAAGCAGAACAAATATGGAGTGCTTACGCCAGAGAAATCTTCAGTTAAAAGAAAAAAAAAAACAGTGCTGATATATGACATAGTAAAAGATATGCAATGTGACATACAGTAATTTTCAGTCTACAAGGCGTTCAGGAGTAAGTGGGGTGGGGGGAAGTGGTAACGGTGTTCTCATGTTCATCTCGGAACAAGGTGTATCAAACTTTTTTTTTTTTTTTGGATAAAAATTGGGGGTGATTACATCTCCAGCAAAGATTTTCATATGTTAATATTGAACTTCAACAATGTTTTTGTTTTACTTGCATCACTACTATAGCACTTAAACCACTAAACTGTGTGGAAGCTATTGAGGGGAAAGTATTCTAATAGTCATTTGGTGCAAAGGAGCCGAAACTGGGTGTTTCCACCAAGCATATGTCAAAATGATTTAGTGACTGATAATTTTGTGGCAAACTATAATTCAAGTCTTGTAAGTCTGATGGTATTTACAAAATTTTGTTCAAACTACATAACCCTGATCATCAGTACTTGATGTGACCTCTGGAAAATAATATTTATCCTCGTCCTTTTCATGATTTTTCTCTGCATGAATTAAGCTTCAAAGGGTACTATGCTCCCATTTCTATGTGATTTAAAAACACTGCTGGTGTGCTGTGTGTGTGAGAGAAAACATCAATCCAAAGGTGCAACTTAAGAAAAACTATTCTGCATGAGGCTAAATGCATCAAAAGCCAAGGTTAATCATGTCTATATTACATTAACATTTGCTTGGTCAAACTGTTAAAATGAATGTATCAAGGTTGTGAAAATGTGAATCATCAAACAAAATCTATATAATTATCATTACAAAAAACACCTATATATGAGTCATGTAATTGAGGCCTGACGTATTATATCCTTTCCTAAAGAGTTTAATATTGTGCCAAGAACAAGCAGGAAAAGCAGTTCAGTCTTTTTTTTTTCCTTTTGTGGAGGGGGGGGGCATGTGGGAGCTCACCTCTTTTCATTTCAGATTTCTCATTAAAAAATCAGCTTTTCAACTCCACATAGAAGAAATGGGGGGAAAAAACATTTTCCAAGTATTTCTCTTTTCCAACTGCCTGGTTCATTTTCCATATGATGCACACAAAGCTCATGTTTCATTGTGATGATCAATATTGACCACGGTGACAACAGTCACTGAAGGTTTAGAAAAGTTTGGAGAAAAAGCTGTACCCTTTTAAAGGCATTCAAGTTTGTGAAAACCAATATGGGTCTGTAAAAATTTTGTAAATTTCATATTCTCTCCTCATTTAGTTTTCAAAATAGATTGAAAAAAATGAAACTATTCACTTATTTGGAGGCACTTGGAAAATTGTATCGCATCAATCCTAGTATTATGATGAGTGAATTCCATCTTTATTGATCAAAGTGGAAGGCTCCTACACTAGAATAAAGGCTATACACAAGAGTTAGTTTTTGTGTCATTTTGATACATCTTTAGAACATACTGAGTTAGGAAGTTAAGTCCAACCAGGTCTTAAAAGTCTGTAAAAAGTTTGTGAACATTGTGCCCTTTGACCTTGTGTAGCAAGCAAACATACATAAGCTAGATCTATTTGCAAAAGTGAGGCCATTTTGCATTGAAGTGGATGAAGATAAATGATTGCTCGTTCATTTTTGTTGCCCTGAGCATTGTGTATCTTACCTGAAGAAGACCTGCGAGGTCAAAACATGTTGTGTTTTGTCTTGTGATTCGTTTGTCTACGTTTCTCGGCGGAGCCTTTTAAATAATTTTTAGAAAACATAAGCTAGTTGATTTTGTCACAGTCTGGGAACTTTATAATCACAAGTCCTGCAGGTCAGTATTTGAGAGAAAATAAATGTCGCCTTGTAGTCCAAAAATCTTGTTATACATTTTTCCTGCAATGACATGTTACAAGCAGCATCAGAATATTGCAGCATCAGAATATTGTGTGCAGTATAGGGTCCCATTCAAGAACTCAAAAATGTTTGCAATATTAATGAGCCAGTTTTCTAAACTGGAAAAAAACAAGATTTTTTTTTCTTAATCAAATGTTCAAATTCTTGGACATTAAGACAAAGGACTTTTCATTTTTTCAAAGTATTCTGGTTACAAACATTTCAAAGATGTATCACAGGAATGTATGAAAGGGATACTGTAAAATGGCACAGTTTTACTTAAAAACTCAACACGATAAATAGTAAATGCACTAATGTGAATGTAAAATCTTTAAATTTTTTTCTTCAATTTTTTCAAACCTGGCAGTGCTTAACATAGCTATGGCTTCTGCAATTTCCAGGGAGGTAAATGTTAATTCTTTGACAACAAGAAAAAAAAACACTGTTCACACATGCTGCTCTTGTTTCTCATTCAACTGCACAGATCTCCACCTTTGTTGGCTGCAGGTTGCAAACATTTTTTTTTCTCTAGGGACAGCACAAAGATCTAGGATCAAACAAATAAGTGCTGGAAATAAAAACCTGGACACTCACCTCCCTCTACGGGGTCAGCAGTAGCCTCATCGGCAGGGGCGTTTTCTGGTGCTGCCTCTGGTGGTGTGGCAGCAGCAACTTCTTCCTCTTCTTCCTCATCATCCTTGAGTGTGATGGCTGTGACAGCCCCTGCCTTCCATTTGGGTATGACATTGGCCTGGGGTTCTTCATCTTCTCCCTTGTCTTCCTTCTCCTCCTGTTCATCAGATCATGAACAGACAAGGTTGGTTAGTACATGGCTCATATTTTGCACATGTCCTGCACAGGTTTTTTTTTTTTTGCATGTACCTGTACCGAACAGACTCTTTTCCACAGTACCTATTCTCTTGAATCTCCTGGGTTTGAAACCCATCTTGAAGGCCTTGCATATTATATTGAAGAAATTAATCATCTGAGGAACTCTCCATGTGTGTGCGTGTGTTGGTGGAGTCACTGACCCTTTTAATGATATCTTCATATGAATGTATCTGTGACAATTTGACCAGAACCATCAGGGATGATAAAAAACACGAAGATAAGGAAATTCCTAGGCATAGATTTGGCAAGGAAATCAAAACTGAGGACATTCTGAGAGCAGGGTTTGCAAGGCCACAAAGTTTAGACCTTTTTTTTTTTAATGCTGTTTGATGAGGGCGATGAAGATAATGCAAAGGAGTAGCATTTCAGTCAGAGACTTCATGACAAGACTACTCTATCGTTATTTTCATAATATATTCCAATGTCAGCCATGTCTGAGAAATTACTGGCACCCACTGTCTTGGTCAGTAATAAGATCAACACACAGAAATTCATCTATTAAATTGATGGAACATGTAGTTTCAATTTTCCCAACAGAGCCCACAATAAACTCAATTCTGGGTAGAAACCAGTTGGGGCAGCAAGATCACATAAACAACTAGTTCCAATGGGAATCAAATGGACAAAAAAAAACATCCCAGACAGGAATCGGCAGTGCTAACCACTGCTCCACAGTGGGTGGTACACTGTGAACATTTTGACTTTCCTATCTGGTGTGTTACTCGAGTTCCAAAACTTACCCTCAAAAAATAATTCAGAACTCCCTGAATTGTTTTCACTGACATATAATTTGCTTTTTTTTTTAACCTTCAAACACTGTATTTCATTTGTGCTGTGTTATGGATTAAGGACAACATACAGCCAATATTGAAAAATTATCTTCTTATCACCCACTGGTGATAATGGTTCAGTTGTGCAGGTTGTTGATTTTTGTTGTTACATATTTACCTATGCAACACCTGTGAGGCCATGAATGTATGTACAGTTGGGTTTGGTCACTTGTCTTGTTGATGACTTATTTTGTGCTTGCATCTGTACACATTCTTGACATGCATTTGAAAAATCTCTATATAAACAGCAGCAAACTGGTTTTCTAACAAATCTTCAGATAATGGGCCTCCATCCATCTTCACTAGTAAAGTCGAAATGTCATAAGTATGAAAGCCAATGATTGAACTTCTATTACACAGGTAGTTTGAAATACAAACATCCAAATGAACAGAAAAAGGTTTCAGCTTTGTTCTTGCTTTTTTTTTTCTTTTTTACTGTTTCATTCTTTGTGTTCTGTTTCTGGAACACCCCTATTGGGCAATAACCAGGTTCTCTGTCAGAGCATGGAGCTGTCAATACCAGTCATGGTGAGTAACCCACCAAAGAAGACACTGCACCTCTGCTGGATCATTATGGTAGTGTCAATTGTACCTGTCCTGAACAAACATGTGAAGGACATTACCCGAGTGACAATCGAATGGTCACTGGAATGAACCAACATGCTTCTGACTCATGTAACAGACAGAACAAAAGAAACGATCTGGCTACTTACCTGTTCTATGGGTACATATTCTCCCATGTTGCTCACAGCCAATATCAAACACATACTTTCCTTTGCCCTCCATCTGAAACCAGAAGGCCAATGGTGAAATCAAAGCAGCAAAAGATATGCTATGATGGGAGCTCAAAAACTTTTATACAATCACACGCATGCATACATAATTAAAGAAACATGCATGCTTGCACAGACACAAAACAGTAAAACCATCTCTCCTTTTCCCCCTTCTTTCCCAATCAATCTTCATATCTCACCAAAAAAAAAGTAAAAATAGCATCTCAATAAAACCAGCCTACAAATACTGAACTGAAAAAACGCATGTACCAAACATGATAATGGGGTATGATGATGCATACACATGCAACACAAGACATGCATATTCACACATACTTGCCAGCTCAAGCGAATATTTCTTTCAGATTTGAAGAGACACACAGACAGAATAAACAAACAAATCCCATTAAATGTCTGCAAATCTGATTGTATAGTTTAAAAAAAAAAAAATCAGAACCTTTCTCACATGCACATATGCAAAACACACACACACACACACACACACACTTACACATACATGTATATATTCTATCAGTCTTTTAGATATCCTTTGAAGAATAAAAACATGCAGACAAAAATGCTGAGAAGAGTATGAACACATCTTGCAGAGGTCTCATCATGTACTAATAAACAGCATATGTGGGTTTGAACACAAACTTTAACTTCATCGATCACAAGACAATTACTTTTTGCCAGAAGCCACAAAACTATCAGTAACGAAATTAACAAACACAAACACTTGCACAATGAAAACAGTCTGGCCAAGGATCATGAGAGTGCACTCCCTCTGGAAGTTTTCAGTTCATCTGACAAGTGAAAATATACATGATGACAGCACAAGTAAAACCTCCACCACTTCTCTGTTGTAAAATGGAACACTGAGAACGTGATGTTGTACCGATGTTGTAGGTAGAAGTCCATCCTCCCTTTCCTTCTCCTCTCTTTAACAAATATTTAGCATAATCCATTTTGTTGTCATCGTGTTGAAATCCCCCCTTCCTCTACATTCCCCATCCCCCCCCCTCGCCCCCAATGCCGCAGTACGCTGATTTGAAGCCCAAACACAGGCATACGTCAGAGACCTCTGGCAAGAGGAATGGAACTCAGTGGTGGATAACAAACTATTTAAAATCCTTCCAAACCTTAAAGTGATTTTACCATGTTCCAGAGGCGGCCACACAGATGAAACAGTCTTGCGCCACTGCACAGGCCACTCATTTTATGCCCATTCTTATCTTTTAAAAGGTGAAAAAGCTCTGTGGTGCATTCCATGTCATGTTCCACTCACAGTGAAGCATATTCTTTTAGATTGTTGGGACTTGCACGATGTGAGACATAAACACTTTACAGCAGAGTCCATGAAAACCCTGTTCAGAGATGTCCCGATGTGATCTTTGAGTCTCTGAAAGAAATTAGCACTTTTCGTCTGATCTAAGATTTTATGGAAGAAAGATTTTAATGAAATTTTTGGGGGGGGGGGGGGGGGGGGGGGGGGGGGGGGGGGGTTTGAAGGTGTACTTTAAACAGATTTGTGAAAGGCTTTTTTTTTTTTTTTTTTTTAATGACTTGAGTTGATTTTAACGTGGTGACAGCCCTGATAAGGCCCGTTGCGGTCGGCTGGGCTATAAGCAACATACCTTACCTTACCCTCCCCCGCCAACTTTTTTTTTTACGAATGTTCAATTTAATCGACACATCTGAAAATTCTTTCTGGAACTATAATTCCTTGTTATCTACAAAACGGTATGAATGCATCCTGCATGCATGCACATACACACACGTGCACATATACACCACACACTTGCATGCAAAGAAAATAATGCCTATCTGTCCATTGCAACCTTTTTTTTGTTTAAAGATCAAGCTATTTGATCTAGAGAGTCAAAAATTTATTTGAAGCCCATACAAGGATTACAATTGGGATTCTTGACTGCATTATAAGCACATTATTTCACACCCTGTTTTGGCACTTTCTCTCTCTGAAATGTTAAGCTAACTGGTGGGGCAAATCTGCTGTAGGCATGTCCACCAGCACCATCTGTCCCAAAGATATCCTACCTTGCAAGTTTCCAAACATCTATTGCATGCAGGGCAAGGTCTCATGCAGTGATGTGGTTTGGCTTGACAAAGTATCTATCTATGCATCTAGGTATGTATATATGTATGTACATATTCATTTTATCTATCTATCTTTCTACAAATACAAAGTGTTGGGGCAGGGACGGGGAATCAAATGATGGCTAACAATTCCTCCATCATTAATAACATAATGAAAACAATTGGAAAAAGGGACAAAATAATCTTGCTGAAGTTCACACATTTCTAGAAAAAGCTTACTCTGTTCTCCTTGAAGGTGCCAACATATTTGTGGTTGGCATGGATGAGCTCCCCATGGCCATCCCATTTCCCAGTGTTCCACATTCCAACGTACTTCGTTCCTGTAGCGGCATAAGTGTAGGTTCCTCGGCCATGGCGCACATGGTTTTGCCACTCGCCTTCATAAGTGTCGCCATTCACATAGTAATACTTGCCAAATCCACAGCGCTGGTCCTCCACCCATCCACCTGTTGTCATTTATTATTAAAGAAAGAAAGAAACAATCACAAGATAACCAGCCTAATTCAAGGGTAAAAATATGCGATACATAGAAAAAACATATCAACAACAGCAACAAAAATCAGTCATGAAATCAAATTTTATTCAGTAAGTAAAAATGTAACATATGAACAAAATATAACAACACCCAAAGTAACAGTAATAAAAAAGATCAGCTTTCTATAATGGTATGAACAGGCAATATATGAAATAAAAAAAATCAAAATAAATATGAGAGAAAAGAAAGAATTATAAAATGATCAGATTTTTTTCAATGCTAAGATAATGCAATATCTATACAAAGCATATCTTTGCTGAAAAATGCAACATAAATAAGATAAAAGAACAAAATTTACCCTGTTGAGTACAATGCTGAATACAAAAAATAAAGGAAGAAAACACTCAAAAATATGATGAGTTTTGTTAATTGTCAGTACTGTTGTACAGTGAAGCAAATCCTAGATGTATCTTTTTTTTTGTGGTTTATCACATAAATCTTGAGCTGTATACATTGATACACTTCACATCAAACTGATGGGACTGAAGTTACTTGGGGGGGGGGGGGGAGGGGGGAACCAAACGATCTGTACATGTTGACCTAAAGTTTGGCATTTCTCTTTTAGGCTGAAGTGTACTCAAAACATATTTACCAGCAGACTTGATGAGCACACAGGATTTTAGATTCTACTTCAAAGAAGCATGGCGATGAACACGACTCAGAAACATGTATAATAATGACAGTAATATGACATTGTTATCAATTCAATGCATTACCAGTTAGAGTGAAGGAACTTGGCTGTATGTTTAAATGATGTTTGGAGTTACCTGGATAGAACAATGTTTCTTACTGCAGAGGATAAGTGTGGTATGTACCTTCATATTTGGAGCCATCAGGGTAAATGAACGTTCCCTGTCCATGTTTTTTGTTCTTCATGTATTCTCCAATGTAGCGTGCACCATTCTTAAATCTACCAACAAGCAAAAATCACAAAAAGTACAGGTTTGTCATTTGAACATAACCAAGGAACATTAGTGGTAGAAAAAAAAAAGCTGAAAACACTCTATGGTAAAATTATTGGTGATGAGAATTGTATACATGCTAAATTGAGTCCGCATTTTCTTTTTTTTATTTCTCTTCATTTCATTCAATTTACTTTGTCATGAAATCTGTACTCAGCTTGATAAGCAGCAGCACATACTCATAGAACATTAATGATGGGTTACATACACATCAAGAGTCAAAATGTGCAAGTTGGGGCTTGCTTGGGGAAGGCTGGATTTTAAGTCTAAAAAAAATAGTTATGTCTGACTGTGAAACAGACAACAGTTAAAACCAAAAGTATATTTCATTACATGCTCATTACTTCTAGTACTCTCAAAATAACATTAAAACTATCCATGGCAACATTTGACTGCAACTCCGAAAGAATTGTACAGAAACACCACACACACACAATTTTTTATGACTAAACTTAATATTTAATTCTTTTTTCTCTGCAAATTCAGACATTCAATTTTACAGAGGAAATTCAAATGCGTATGGGGAAGAGGGGTAGAGATTACAGGAATAATTAGCAGCTTTATGCAAACAAAAACGCACTCAGAAACTCACCTGTAAACACCCTGTCCATGTCGCTTGCCGTTTTCATACATTCCTTCATACGTGTCACCATTTGGTAATGTGGCCTTGCCTTCTCCATGTCTTTCATCTCGTTCATTTCTGCCTCCTTCATATTCCTAACACACATAAGCTACATGCAGTCAATTGATGATAAGGATTTCACAAATTTTTGTGTTGTTACAAGAAAACATGTATCAGGTGTCTGTGTGTGTGTGTGAATTATGTCATTTTGTTTTCCATTTCCCTCTACATAAGCAAAGAGAGCAAACAGAATAAAATACATTTATTGATACAATTACCTCTCTTTCTCTCTTCACACACACACACACACACACACACACACACACACACACTCACACACACATCTGATCAGTTCCATCTGGGCTTATATTTCATTGATTACAGTGTAGATCACATGTGACACAAATGCCAACTGCATTCACAAGCACAAAGAGAAGAGATTTTAGGTCATATGGATAAAATAAGCCTCTTGATCAGTGGGCTTCAAATGGCTGCTTGTACCCCTGAAAGGTTTGTCAATTCCACAACAACTGCATATAGCGGTGCCAAGTCTTCAACTGTCTGGCTATTGCCCCAGTCTTCTCAAAAGTTTCTTTTCTGTGGGTCCCATATTAAAATACAGGCTTTACAATTATCTCAAGCTGAAACAAAACAGTTTGCCCGGTTTTTATCAGAGAAATACCAGCATTTCTGACACATTTTGAAAGCGAGTACGACTGAAAACAGCCTAGAGGAGAACAATGCAAGCCGTTTGGAACGAGTAAAAATATGGACACAATGGGGTGTCCGATAAACTGATTTCAAGTGCCCTCCAAACACCTGTTCCAATTTCACTTACCCCCAAATAGGGTCCCTGCTCCTCCTCCATTTCTTCTGAACCAATATCAGACATGATGGGATTTTACGCAGGCGACCGGCAGCAGAAGACAAAAGATGCTTGGACTATAGTGAAGCTTTTGCCTGGGCACGAACACCGATGTTGTATGCCGAACACACTGAGCGACTAGGCAGCCGTAACTAGGCAACAGTGCACAGTGCCCTCTGACACGCCAGGGGAGACAACTGCATGTAAATAGTTGAAGTAAACTCCCCGTAATAGAGACAGACAGACAGACAGAGAGAGATCAAGAAAATTAAGAAGATCAAAGAAAAGCGCTAAAGTGTTCTTCATTCGCATTCCAGTCCTTGCCACTGGGCGTTGATGGTACGAAAATATCGTGAGTAAAGCATGCAAGAAGAGGTTGACGGAGACCCGTGTGTGTGTTCTTCCATTTACTATCTTTATACGATCTTAGGGGTGGAGGACAAACAAAAATAAAGAAAGAAACAAAACCTAACAACGACAAAAACTCTTAGACAAACACTTTTTTCATAGAAACAAATGCGAAGAAAGTATTCAGTTTGGTAAGCGGAAACAGCAAAGCGGGTGCGTTCCATTAAAGATCAACAATACAACCAAAAAAAAAAAAAAAAAAGGGGGGGGGGGTAATTTTTTTTTTCCTCACATTTTTCGCAGATTTTTTTTCGCTATTGATTTTTCGTTTGTGCAGACGTTCAAAACTGTCATTAGGCTTGAAGTACCACCATTGCAAATGAATTATTACTCTTTTCATTTGGATATAATTTTCTGTATTTCTGTCCCAAATTGCCTTGCAGAAATAACACAACACAGAGAACACAGAATAAAGAAGGAGACATCCCCCCAAATGGATTTTCTTCATACTTACCTGTCCAAACAAATGCCTTTTTTCTCCTACTACGTGGAGCATCAGGAATTAAAGAAAATAAAGATAGATAGATAGATAGAACCATGTCAAGACCGGGGAGTCCGTGCTACTCAACCTACATGAGTGCGACCATTGAGTGAAACGAACTCACTTTACTCCCAAAACAAACCAGTTTTATCCTTTTCCTCGTCGTGGACACATCGTAAGTTTGATCATGAACAACAACAAAACTCCCCTCAGAGTAGCCCTGTATTCCCATCGACCTGTCGACGCCTTCCCGGTCGGAAAATTCGAAAGAGCTGCCTCGTCTTGTGTCGTCTTTTCAGGCTCTTGGCGCAATTCTTCAAGACCAGCGTTTCACCTCCCCCAGTCAGACGAGTCTGTCATCCGTGCCGGCGAACCGTTTTTTTTCGTTGGATCAACATGGGTTGCCGGCGAACGTTTTTTTCTTCTTTGGACCAAAGATAGTTCGCCCTA
Organism: Conus betulinus; assembly: GCA_016801955.1. NCBI lineage: Eukaryota > Metazoa > Mollusca > Gastropoda > Neogastropoda > Conidae > Conus > Conus betulinus. The sequence continues at coordinate 171,422 of JADBJO010004893.1, forward strand.
CCGTAGGGCGTACAGTCTTTGGTTGGACCAGCATGGGACCTGCGTCCTTTGCACTGGCTGCTCCGCTTACTCTCCATGTAGTTCGAGCGAATACTGGCACTCTTCCACATGGCACGCGATATTTACTCTTCAGACCGACGATCAGCCAGTTTGGGCAAGAGCGGTGACTGACGCTCCTTGCTCACAAACACACACCAACACACACACACACACACACACGCACGCACGCACGCACGCATCAAGACTCAAAAACACACAAACACACTGAAAACACACAAACACAAACATACAAAGACCTACAAACATGATCAACGACAGGGGGCCAGAATAGCTCAGTGGTAGATCGCCGGACTCGTAATCTTGGTGATACTTGGGTTGCGGGTTCGAATTTCCGCCGGGCCGGTTTGGAAGAGGGGGATTTTTCCCTCGAGTTAACTTTGGTTCTGACTCCATTTCCCTTACAGTCCTTCGAATAAAACTATAAATCGTGTGTGAACGGACGCACGAAAAGCCAACTTTCACAAGAGAAAGCCAGTTTGACCGTTGGTATGGATGACACGTTACACATAGTATACACCTTTCCCGAAGTTTGTGGGTGGCAGGATAAAAACGGGCATACACACAAAAACTCTAATCCCTTTCTTGGGCAGATGGGATTAATCCATATCACCTGTATGAGAGAGTCCGGAGAAGTAGAAGCAAGTGTACGTAGAGAGAAAGAGGATCACACACACACACACACACACACACACACACACACACACACAAAGAGACACATATGAAGATACACAAACCAAACACACTAACACACAAACACATCCAAAAGACACATCAAACACATGAAAACATAAACACACACACAAAGACATAAAACGCACACAAACACATATAAATCAGTACAAACATAAACCACACAAAAAGACAGGCGAAGACACACAGAAACACACACACACACACACACGCCAAGACACGAAGACAAACAAACTCAAAGACACTGACTGACTGACTGAAACCAATTTATTGTCAGACATTTAAGAAAACATGAACACAAATTCTTCATTTAATGAAAAGACACAAAC